>JAPYZJ010004211.1:0-24818 GCA_030522765.1 Ophioninae sp. B BG-2022a | reverse complement strand
GAGCAGGAGGCCCTCGGTGCCATCGTCCTGAATACACACAACAAATTTCGTACCGATTGGTTCAGCCGTTTGACAGAAAAGTGGTTTCAAAATTTCGAAGTGGACGATAGCGTGCTCGTCATGCCCTTAAACTTGGCAGTTGAACGACTGAGTCCAGTGTTAAAAATGAAGAAGGTTAATAGAGCATCAAAGTAGCCGACGCAGCTTACGATCTACCCTGGTACGATTGGACATCGAAAGAAGGAAAGCTCGTCAGCATGGTCATCGCAAAGTCGCAAAAACCCGTCATCATCACCGCCAACAAATTCGCCATTATCAGTCTCGAAACGTTTTCCTGGGTTCGTTATCGTTATTTATTTATCTTCTTTCGAGTCGACCCGTTAACTGGACGTTTCTACAATTTTCCCATTGGAAATACGCAGATTCTAAAAACTGCTTTCTCCATGGTCACTCTTCTGCTCAACGTAATGGAATGATACGAGTGTACTTCACGAGGACATGCCTGTATCCAGGTAGAACAATGAAGAAACGACGTTCAGTCATTTGATAACAAAAAATGTTTAATTGATTATTGAACGATACTCGTTGGATACTCTTCACAGCAAACCCTTGCGATAATTGCTACTTGCTCAAACTTCTCGTGTCTAATTAGAACAACAATTATGCCCCCAAAAGAACTTAAAAAATCTTTTATAAAAAAATCCAAAAGAAAAAGGAAGAAAAATCGGAATTGCCTGGAAACCCAAACAAACCCAAACAAACCCTCGATATAATTGTTGATAGCTCTAACCCCTCGTTTCTAATTAAAACAATCATCCCCCCCAAAAAAAACTTAAAAAAATAAAAAAATAAAAATCGAAAAAACGTTGTTGCCTAGAAATCCAAACTAACCCAAACAGCCCAACATTTCTCATGCCAAAGACCCCTTAATTATTCATAAATACCATGCATCCAAACTTGCAAAAAAATTCATTTTCCTTCGTGCAGAGAATAATCGATTTGGACAGTACCGTTATAGTTTATCGATAAGTTCCTTCTTTTTTTCGACGTTTCTCCCAAGTCCAAAGAATTGCCTCCTCGCGATGAATAATCCTCTGCATAATCTATGCGATTTTTGTGCTTCGAGCGAAAGCTCGCAACCTCGAAGTTTCGCGCAGTTTCGAAGTTCGTACTTTTCCGACGAATAAGTTTCGGGTATCGCGTGTAGCTAGAAATGAATTTGTAACGACGGTTGGGACGAGCAGACTGCGCATGATCAAATATCTTTCGGGAGGGGAAATCATGTTTTATTGTTGCTTTGACCGCAGTGAGAGAATTGGACGAAAGGTGGTATATTTTTCCTGCGATCGGTTCTCCAAGTGCTCACCGATACGTCGAATCACTGACGGATACTGGGTTGACGAAATCGTCGAGAAATTGTGAAGAAAACGAAAATAATAAATAATTTAATAAAAATAGGATAATTATTTGAGTAAATAAATGAATTAATAAAAATAGGTTGATTATTTGGATAAATAAGTGAATTCATAAAAATAGGCTGATTATTTGGATAAACAAATGAATTCATAAAAATAGGCTGATTATTTGAATAAACAAATGTATTCATAAAAATAGGCTGATTATTTGAATAAACAAATGAATTCATAAAAATAGGCTGATTATTGGAATAAATAAATGAATTAATAAAAATAAACTAATTATTTTAGCCTTTATTTAAATTCTGTGAAGTTACGTGACAGCCCTTTCCGCAATCTCAAGGCCTTTGGACCATTCACAATTTAATCGGTTCTAGGAAACACACATTTTTTTTTAAGTTTATTTATTTATTTTTTTTATTCAAAGTAACATTTTTCATTGTTGTATGTATGAATATTATTAAGGGGTTGTTTTAGTGCAATGTGTTTAATTTGCCAAAAAGAATTATTATTTATAATTTCATTTGAAATAATAAATCTTTTATAATGTTTATTATTATATATAATAATACAAAATAATACATATATGTGTATGCATGAATTAGTGCTGGCGCTGCTGTACCTGATAAGGTACAGAACTAAAAATTAAGGTAGCTGTTAATTTTTTATAACAAACATAATTATTTGAATGTTGTTGATGAGAAGACATGTAACACTAATAATTAATCACTAATAGTGGAGGGTAGGTACTTAAAAACTGTCAGATCGAGGAGTGTAAACTTCGAGTTTTGCGGCGATAACGAATAAGTAGAATTAGATTTATATTTCTATTGTTTAAAATAATATATTTATATTTCAATATACGTTTTTTTGGAAGCATATATCCGTGGCTATAAAATAAATATGGAATAAGAGGTTTAAAACGTGTTTTGAAAAAAAAATATATGCTCTGATATACTACTGCAGCCAATTGTGTACACCCCCCTCGAGGGGAGCCTAATCATGTTTTTTTTTATTTTTTTGTACTTTTTCGTAAACAATATAAAAATAAATATTCCATCAATATATTATGGCTAATTTCATTTTGGCAGTTAATGGGTTAATATAAAAATGAATTATTTCAATTAACAAAATTAACCATTTGCAAATCAAAAATAACGTTATCTGATGCTGAAATGGACCAACAGTAAATACTTAATGTTCTTATCCTTCGAGATAAGAACGAGGATAAAAAAATAAAGAACGATCGTCGGTATCGTTATCAAACGATTGCAGAAATCTGCTTCGATAACTGTCGAAAGATTCACGATCAAACCAGAGATAAATTGACGAGTAAACTCGGTGGGTAAGTTACCAACATCATCAACGTCAGAACGAATGCTTTTGCATGACTTATCTCATAATCCTTGATTCTTATTGATTACAGCAGAACCTTATATTTTATATTTTCAGATTCTATCGTATTATCGAAATGTCTTGATTGCACAAATCGAATCAGATAAGGTCAGTATCGTAATTCGGGAAAGTCATTTTCTCGGTTTTCAATAGTCGATAAAAAGAAACTTGTACGAAGGTATCTTAAAAGTGATCACAACTGTGAAATCCGGAGATACTTCACGCACGATGTTTGGGTTTGTTTGGGCTTGTTCGGGTGTTTGGTTAAAAAAATTAAGTGACAATTGGATTTTGTTAAAAAATAAGCAATTGATGATCGTTAGGCTGATAAGTGGTTTTTTAAACAAAAATTGATGATTATGAGCTGATAAAGATCAGGATAATGATAAGTATTGATTTCTCAATTTTATCACCAGCTTTAGTCAAACGGCCAACAGTAATTTACAAAAATTTGATTTGGCAGTTTCAAACTGCCAACTGCAATTTACGAAAAATTTCTTTGACAGTTTCAAATTGCCAACAACAATTTACAAAAAATTTATTTGGCAGTTTCAAACTGCCAACTGTAATTAACAAAAAATTTATTTGGCAGTTTCAAACTACCAACAATAATTTACGAAAAATTTTTTTAGCAGTTTCAAACTGCCAACAACAATTTACAAAAAATTTATTTGGCAGTTTCAAACTGCCAACTGTATATTTACAAAAATTTCATTTGGCAGTTTCAAACTACCAACAATAATTTACGAAAAATTTTTTTAGCAGTTTCAAACTGCCAACAACAATTTACAAAAAATGTATTTGGCAGTTTCAAACTGCCAACTGTATATTTACAAAAATTTGATTTGGCAGTTTGAAACTGCCAACTGTATATTTACAAAAATTTGATTTGACAGTTTGACTTGGTTTTTTCGCTTGGTCCAAGGAATGAGAAATGAGAAGGGGAAGAGAGGATTTCGTTGTAGTCAGTGGCTCATGTCAGCATCGATCATTTTGACTGTCATGAAGCGGAGATTAGACGAGAGCTCCACGAAGCATGAAAAAATCGTAAACGTGAGCTCCACTCGACTCCTTTACTCTGAGCTATTTCATACTTCCGAGATACGACCGGAGTCTTTTTCTGTCCTTCAATGCGAGCTTTTTCGAGTAGCTGGAAAAAGAGAATCCACGTATCTTCAGGGGGAACTGCGAAAGAAGTTGCCACCGACCTCGTTAAGAAGCAACTCTCGTATCGATCTGAAGAGCTAAGGCTATCGACATTGGCCTCCCTATCCTTCGATCACGTTTCTTTTCAATGTCCCATATGCTATTTTCATTTTTTTTTCCCTTTTATTTTGAATTTTTCTCGACGGGTATTACAAGCCCAAAAATAGAACGCCGAAAATTTGGAAAGCAGGCCTGGAAAATAATAAAATGTCAAAATCTGGAAGCCGGCCTGAAGAATACGAAAATGTCAAAATTTTGCAAACAGGCATGGAGAATTTCAAAGTATTGAAATGTTGACAAGTAAGCCTGTGGAACTTTCACAATTGTCGAAATTTTGAAAGGGAGACCTAGAAAAATCCAAAATGTCAAAATTTACGAGCTCAGGTCTGGAAAATTCAAAAATGGCGAAAATTGAGAAAGCAGGTCTTAAGAATTTTCAGATAGGCTCAAAATTTGAAAAGGCACATTTTGAGAAATCCAAGATTTCAAAATTTGCAAGGCCAGATCTAGAAAATTCCAAGATACTTTAAAAATTGTATGAGAAGATCTGGAGAATTTCAAGATTTCAAAATTCGCGAAACTAACCTTTTCAAAATTCGCAAAAACCATTTTTTATTTTTTATTTCGAAAACGAACTTTTTTAACTTTTAAATTCTATTAAAAATCCTACCTTTTTAAAAAGACCCTTCTACAATATCAAAATTGAAAAAAACAGCTTTTCGTAATTCCAAAAAATCAAAATTTATAAAGAATCAAGTAATGAAAATTTGTAATGGAACCACGATGGAATTTTCACTGAATGGTATCGTAGATGATCCAAGAAAAAGTAGAGAATCTCCATAAACAGGATTCTCGTTATAATGGAAGCCGGAAATGGAACGAAGGTATAGACAATCGTCAAGGGGTGTGAAGATCGAGAAAGAAGGAAGGGAACCTCATTGCTTTTCATGAGGTTGGCAACGACGAGTACGGAGTATATCTCAAGACCGATGGTCGATCCAATCCAATTTTTCTCCGCTGAGACGGGATAAAAAAAAACCTTATAAATAAACATGAGATCCGAGTTTACAGGTGGAAGGGAAAGGATGAGCGAGGAGCTCGTATGATATGCTCCGCGAAACGCGCCAATCGTGAGTGACAAATCAAATCTTCGATCTTCGTTAGAATTCGCTAAAACGTTGCAAAAGAGAATTGATTCATGGCTGACGAGCATTAAAACGATGTAATTCAAAAAAAAAAAAAAAATTTCATTTAGTTATCAATATTCGGCAACTTTGTCAAAAGTTATTTAAATTAATTTTAAATCTTTCCAGAATTAGCGAGAACTAATATCCACAGATGGCGTCCGAGATTTTCTCGAAATCGTAAACGATAACCTACAAATCGTAGATTCCCACGGATTTCCTGAAACGTTTGATGGAATGAACGATCGAGGTCCCAAAATTTGTTTTTTCAATATGGCTACTCAGCTCTTTTTTTCTCCGAGTCGTAACACGAGCCAAACGTTTTAATTTCCCGTAATTTCCATCATGGCTTCCGCGTATTAAAACGATCTATTTTTTTCATTCGTTGATTCAAAAAATTCGATAAAAAGGTTCGTCTGTCAATTTGACATCGTCTGGTGAAATTTAGTGAAATTCTGAAGAGCCGTTTGCGAAATAGAGGGTTATCGACCGAGTCGACTCGGTCGGTAAAGTACGGCTGCGTCTTAATGCTTCGAGCAGCTGAGACATTTTTTGTGTAAATGGCGGAAAAAGAAAACAAGAGAAAGAGAGAGAGAAACAATCGATTCGAGATGGCAGCCCACAAAAAAGAAAAGAGAAGGAAAATGGTGGTTTACAATTAATTATAGGCAATATAGGAATATCCGTGAAGAACGAAGTCTGTCCTCGACAGGCTCTCTCGATACCGTTTGGCGAGAGAGAATACCGGAGTAAAACGAGAGACGAGAGGAGGGGGAAGAAGCTCCCTAAAGACCCGAAGAGGTGAAAAGAGACAGAGAAAGCACCAAGACGAAGGAAGGCTCCCAGGACCCTAGAAAATCCAGAATGGAGTGGAAAGCAAAAAATACAAATACATAGGCTACCATGGTAGCTTACAATCAAGAAATTCCGGAATTCCAAGATCGGGAGCGATGAAATCGTTTGGCTCGACTAACGATCGATACCCCATATTAATACTGGATATTTACTACCAAAAAACAAAATAAATATTGCTGAATAAATAAATATCTTTTTCCAAAAAAGTCACTTATCCAACATTTTTAAAGATTTTTGCAAAAAAAGAAACCCTTTGCTTTCTAGAAAAAAGAAAACGAACGGAGTTCACGAAACTTTGGAACGTCTTCCCCTTAAAGCTTCCGCTACCTCGTTTGATTCCATTCATTGATCCTGCCAACTTGTTTCCCCAAGACTCAATTATACCTTGGGCTTATATCCCTCTTTGTACATATCTCTCGACGAGACACCCAGACTTGAACTCTCCTCCCCCTCTTCCTCCCCTCAATCGTGACGAAGTCTTTTTCGACTCTTGTTTAACCCAAACAAATACTGATTTTCCTAGAGACTGATTGGACAAGATTTTGGGAGATTGGCTGCAACCTATCAAAATTGCGACTAAAACGATGAGCAAAAAGACTATTACTCATTTATTTTAAGATTTTTAACGATAAATAGGTATTCGTTGCCACTCTGAGAAAAAATTAAGGCTTTTCGAACATTTTCGATATTTATAATAATAATTATCATTTAAACAAAAGTTATTATTATTGTTATCATTATTTCGATAATATTAATGGTTATTATCGATTATTATTATTATATAATTATTATTAATTATTATTATTATTAATTATTAATTATTATTATTATTATTATTATTATATAATTATTAATTATTATTATTTATTATTATTATTAATTAGATAATTATAATCGATTTTTGCAAAAATTTCGATTCCCATAAATCCATCAAGATTTAACGATGCGTCAAAATAGAAAACGAAAACCGGATGAATATTCGTGACACGAAATGATTTATAATGTTTAGGAAAGCGGAGGGGAGGGGGGAGGGGCTTTCCGCTTTCCTCCACGCTCGGAAACTTTTCGAAGTTTCCACGGGATATCTTTTGTGACAGAAACAATGGGACTTTATTGTTCACGTATATGCGACTGGAATAGCCGGCCTGCAAACCCCCGAGTGCTTTCCCGAGTTACCGAGGAGAGTAACGATCCGTTTCGAATGCGAAACGTACCAATTAATCTCCCGATGACTTTGAGGAGTTCCGTCGTGAACCGTGCACGTTATTATCATTTTCACTTATGGTTTTTGTCCTCCGTCATCCCGAGCAAAAAAAAATAATTTTTTTTCGACTTTTTGAGAGAACGGTTTCAAAAGCAGGGGAAATAAGCGATTTTTGAAAATTTTGGTATCGTTGATTTCATCGAAATTTATTTTTATCGAAAGTATATATATTATATATATATATTATGTATATATTTATTATATATATTATATTGGAATTATGTATTTACAATTTTGGGATATATAATAATATCGTGAATTAAAAATTGTTGAGAGTTATTACATTTTTAAGGATGTATTAACAATTTTATTTGTAAACTTTAATAAAAAAGAAATTTTCAATGTGAAAAAGTTAATTCCAATGTAAATTTTCGATGTAAAAAGTACGTATAATTAAATGAATAATTCAATATTTGTATATTTCGTAATACCGTTGAATAAAATTATTTTGCACAATAATTATATAATAATAAAATTCTATAATATTATCTAATACATTATATTGAAAAATTGTATTTAATAGTATTTTTAATATATACTAAATATTCAATAATTTGATATTTAAAACTTATCCATAATAAAATAAATGTTAAAAAAAATTATTTATAAAGTATATAATGAAAGTTGTTTGTTAATAATAATTGATATTATTTACGAAATAAATAATGCATTTTTTTTAATTGCATTTTTTTTAATCCCCCTTAAAGGATCGAATTCGTTGGACCATAAAAGCGCGGGGTGAAAAACAAATTTTAGCAACAAGTTGCTAACGTAACTCTACACAACCCGTCCGCGACTCGAGTATATCCACGTAATCAACAAGTGACTCCGTTTCCTGGTGCTCGAGAATTTATATATTTCGTCGAGCTCCACAGGTGGCAACATGGATTATCCTCGAGCTCGGCCAAATACCGGCCAATTTTACTTTACTCGAGGTCTCTTATCATGAAAATCAATCAATCGATCAATGAATGAAGAATCGATCGTTTTGACGTTCCATCGATGAATAATCTATTATCAACGCCTTTTGGAACGCTAATCGATACTTCGATCGTCAATCATCGATAAAAACGAGCGATTCACTTTGTCACATCAATATCCTCGAATATTAGGGCAACCCTTCCCTGCAAACCAAATTTTTGGGTTACAATTTTGAAAAATGTTTTCAAACCCAAACAAACTCAATTCATGTTTCATAGGAAACGAAATTTAATTTTTAATTTTTTGGTTATAATTTTGAAAAATTTACTCATATAAGACTCACTCCAATTTATTTGGTTAATTAGAATGTGAAATTTGGGTTGATATTTATTGAAGTAACGTATCATAATATTAATTAATCTAATATTATTAATTGACCTAATATTAAGTAAACTATAACCTTTAATTAAACTGTAAACTTCGTATTATTTATCCTAACTGAACTATAAATTAAACTCTATCGCGATATTTACGATAAAACGAATGAAAACGTTTTAGAAAAAAAAAAAGAAAAAGCTAAAACGTTCCAAAAAAAACTCTCAAAAAAAAAAAGAAAAAGCTAAAACGTATTAACAAATTTAGAAACGTTTTTAAAAGTATGGAAACAATTTTAGAAAAACTCTAAAACGTATAAACAAATTTAGAAACGTTTTTAAAAGTATGGAAACAATTTTAAAATAACTCTAAAACGTATACAAATTTTTAAAAAACTTTGAAATGTATTTCCCTATATAAAAAAAAAAAATCAAACTTGTAAAAAAATTTAGAAAATCTTTAAAATGTATTTCAATATTCAGAAAAAATGTCAAAGGTGTAAAAAATGTTTAGAAAGGATAAAAAATAAAATAAATTTGTAAAATTTGTAAAAAATATTAAAAATAAATTTGAAAAAATTATTTTTGTGTTGAAAAATAAAAATTTGACGCGTTAAAGTCTATTGAGTTCGAAAGATGAGGGGCGTAATACTGGAAATACAGTTGAAAGCTATAACGCTTGAAAGGTCCATGCATAATTGGCACTGACAATGGCAATCTATATTTCGATGTTATATACGTATATAGAGGTATACAGATACAAGGGGATGTAGATAAGCCAAATATATCAACGCCATACGTGAAACTACCGCAAATCCACCCCAACGCGATTCTCCCTCTTTTTCGTATTAGATGCGTCCCCTATATCCGGTCTAAGTCGGGTCACGTAATAATAATCAGATTGTTTTATAGCACCCTCGACCGCAAATGTGACCCGAATAAAACTCGGTGAGCTGTGAGTAATAGAAGAACCAAAAGGCAAACGGTCAAATGACGGATACGACGCTCCTTCAAAATCCTCCCAATCGCTTGAGTATCACTAAATCCCCCAAGAATTGGTTATTCCACTTTTCCTAAAATTTATTTTTTTTTCTCACCTTTTTTCAGTAGGAAAATAACCACGAAATTATTTTTCGAGCCCAAATTATCGGTACAAAAAAAGAGACAAAATAAAAAAAAGTACTTCGGTTTTCAAAAATTTTAAAAATACTTCGTTGAAATGCTATTTTAATTTCAATGGAATTCAATCGATTCAATCGAATTATTCAATTTAATTGTGTTTGTTTATTAATTGAGATTTTCAATTAAATCCAGCTTTTTTTTATTTAATCGACAATTTTAATTAAATTGATTTTTTCGATTTAATCAAGTTTATCAATATAATCAAATTTTTTAATTTCAAGTTTTTTAATTTAGAGAAACTTTTTTTCGTTTAATCCAGATTTTCTCGATTTCTTCAAGCTTTTTTCGATTCATTCAAGTTTATCAATTTAATCAAGTTATTTAATTTAATTTTCAATTTCATTTAATCACTTAGCACGAAACAAATGCAAGAATAATTAAAAAATATATCGTTCTGCAATTTAAAAAGTTTAAAAAAAAAATTTTTATTTATTGTACGCCTGCAGTTTATTTCTTGATAGAGGTTCACTTTGTGAATTAATCGATGCGAAGGGGACATGGAGTAATCACGTGGCTTTTTCCGGGGTCGACGAGAAGAGCTTTAATAAAGAGAGCCAAGATCGTCAGCTGTGAGTGGGAATCTCACGTCGAGTCTCATATCGAAAATTCTTCGAAATCCGCGAATTCCTTCGTGGTCTTAGCGACGTGACGCGTTCTCTCTGGAACGATGGCTCCTGAGGTATCCAAAAGATGGCTCGTAAAACCGCAAACCAAAAAATCCTCACGTTTTTTTCATTCTCTCGTATTCACAAATATCTCAATATCAAACAATAAAACTTTTAATTTAATTTTCAATTTAATTTTCAATTTAATTTTCAATTTGATTTTCAATTTAATTTTCAATTTAATTTTCAATTTAATTTTCTCAATTTAATTTTCAATTTAATTTTCAATTTGATTTTCAATTTAATTTTCAATTTAATTTTCAATTTAATTTTCAATTTAATTTTCAATTTAATTTTCATAAACATCATTTTTTGTTTTTTTTTTAGTCCGATCCATTTTTCCAAAAACAAGAATTTTTTTTCAGATCAAGATTAACAATGTTCCGAACGACTTCGAATCGACATCGAGGAAGAAATAAAAAAATCCAGGTTTTTAATCTCTTATCAAAGATCAAGAATCACTTGCCTGAAGAACAGCAAAAGTCATCGAACAAAATGGAAATTAATTTATCCAATAAATTTTTCCATGATAACAAAAAAATGACGTTTTCATAAGGAAAGTAAAAAGTAAAAACATCCAAGGTTACTTTCCGACCAAGCCAATAGGTAAGCAAGGGGAAAATGGAGAATGAAAAAATAGCATAATAATCGCCCAACGATACGAGAAAATAAGTCGAGAGGGTTGCACAAAGAGAGCAAGAAAGAGGGGGAAAGAGGGAAAGAGGCAGAGAAAGTTGCCCCAGAAAGAAAGAGGGATACATTGATTGATTGTTATAATTTATCAAGCCCCAGCGTTTGGGTTATCAAACCCAAACAAACCCTCATGCAATAAAAATTATAACAAAACCAAAATACCAGAACCAAATAAATAGAATAAAAAAATACAAAAAGAAATTGAAAAAAAAAAGTGAAATAAACAGAAGTTGAACTTAACTTAAAAAATGCAACAAAAAAAAACAAATCTAAACTTAACTTAGAAGTTTAAAATAAAATGAAGTCGAATTTAACGACAATTCACAGCCATAATAATAATAAGAATAAAATTGCAAAACAATAGTAAGAATAATAATAGCAAAATTCTAAAATGATACAATAATAAAAATAAAAATAAAAATACAAAATACTGAAAAGAATAATATCAAAATTATAAAATAATGCAATAGTAAAAATAAACATAAAATTACAAAATAATAAGAAGAACAATATCAAAATTATAAAATAATACAATAACAAAAATAGAAATAAAAATAAAATTACAAAATAATAAGAAGAACAATATCAAAGTTATAAAATAATGCAATAATAAAAATAAAAATAAAATTACAAAATAATAAGAAGAATAATATCAAAATTACAAAACATAATAATTATAAATAATAAAAATAAAAAATACTAATAATAAAAAGAGAGAGAGGGAGAAAGGGTGAGAGCAAGAGGACTTTGGGGGGGGGTTGAAAGATGCCTGGTTTGTCGCGTAGCACACGAGGGGCAATTTTAAAGGGACGAGAGAGCCCAGGGAGGAAAGGAGAGGGAAAGAGAGAACGGATCTTAGGGAAAGAGGTCTCGCAGTGATGCTGGATGAGGAAAGTCACCCCCATCGTTGCAACCCCCACGCAAGGGTTGCCGATGAGTGAAAAAGGGAACAGAGAGGAGAGAGGAGGGGGGAGGGTGGTGTCAGGGGGTTGGAAGGACGAAGAGAGTCACTTGAATGGTGGCCATGCGCTCTGGGACGCGAAACAACGGAATCGCGAAAATCGTGGCGTTGGATATGCCCGACGACGTTCGTGAGACGCAGACGACGGTGGGCAGCGACGCGCGGCCGTCGAGCCGTCAACAAGGGGTGAAGAATGCTACCCCATCTTCACACGATCGCCGCTTGTCCACGGGCGAGGACTCGCCGTCACGATAAGAACAAGAAGGACTAGCAGGACCCGGGATCCTCCGCGGAGTTCCTCATCGCAGTTCGCTTCCGGTACGAAAGTTCCGCGGTGAGTTCTCCTTTTATTCATTTTTTTTTTTTGCGAATTTTTCGAGCACGAAATTCGACGGTTCTCGAGGCGGATTTTTTGCGCCAACTTAAGGGTTAAAACCGAGTCTAATTTAAACAGTTTTATAACCATTTTTTTGTGCTTTTTTTGATGAATTATTTACTGTTATTTAATATTAGTATTTTTTTATTATTATAAATGTTATGAATTTATGGTATTATATATATTTATTATTATTTATGTTTATTGTGAATTTATATTGATTTAAATAGAATTTAATATTACTATTTTTTATATTATTATAAATATTATGAATTTATGTTGATTTAATATTACTATTATTTGTATTATTATTTCCTATCGTTTATGGGATTGATCGTGGTATATGGGAAATATCAACGATTTACAGAGTTGTAAACAATTTTGAATACATCGATAAACAATTTTGCTAACCGGCTTTGAACCCGGGAAATTTTTGAAGAAATAAAAGACCAAGTTCTTTTTTGAAGGTGTTTGGCGAAAGTTCAACCGAGCTTTCTTACGTTATACTTTTCCAATCATCGAGAACAAACATTTTTTTCTCAATTTTCCTCTCGGTTTTTCGGAAAAGAAATATTATCGATATTCTTTATTAACAATAAAAATGATTTATTGTTGTTCAGTTATTACTAATATTTTTTACCAAATATAATTTGGAATAAGAAATGATTGAGTATAAACTATATAAATAGCACCGAAATCGAATTGACCAAAACTAGATTAAATTAACAAAAAAATTAATTAACGAAAAAAGGGAAATTGTAGTAATTGAGTTTTGACCAGAAAAATAAAATGATAGATATCATTTATTGGAACCGTTCTTTTTCATTTAATTTATTTTCATTTTATTTTATTAAATCAAAAAAGTTTTTTATTTAAAGAAAATAATTATTATTTAATATAAATAAACAATAAAATTTTATGTTCTTTTTACGAAACAGCGATTTATAAAATTACGTATTTTTTTTAGAGAAGTTGTTTATTAATAAATTGTTTAAGAGGGTTGAAGACAACGATAATGGAGCCAATTATTCGACGATAAATGTTATGGGCACCCAATTTATTTCGGCACATACGAATTGCGTAATATATCGATATATCGAACGATAAAGTGACGACGAAGCCCAAAACTATTTGTTCCCTCCTCGTCGATCACGGCTTTACGTCCGAACGAACTCAGCCTCCCCGGCAGATTATTCCCGAGACATTGGCTTTTTTTACTCGGGTTAGGGGACGACTGGTACGAGCGATAAAACGCGTTTCAACGACGACGAGAAAAGATTTTCTCTTCTCGCAAGAGAAGAGAAAAAGTAAATAAAAAAAATGAGAGAGCATCAACGCCGAGACATTTCGCACGATTTTTCCCCGGCTACCTTGACGCGCGATGGTCAATCGCAATAAATCAATTTAAAGGATTTCCGGCAAAAATCTATTTTAAGGGGGCACGACGAAAAAAAAATAAAGCTTATTTAAAAAATTATTATTTCGAAATCTATTTTTTATTTTTCAGCCAAATTGTTTTTACTCGAAAGTATAAATATTTAAATATTTATATTTGTGTAACCCAAACAAAAAAATTGAATGAAAAAATATTATTTTTCGATTTGATCAATAACTCAAATTAAAAAAAAACAAGGTTTGTTTAACGAAAAAAAATTGAATGAAAAATGTTTTTTTTTTCGTTTCGATCGATAACTCAAAATCTAAACAAAAACGAATTTTATGTAACAAAAAAATTGAATGAAAAATTATTATTTTTCGATTCTAACGACAACTCAAAATTCTAGAAAAAAAACTGAATTTCATGTAACAAAAAAAAAATCGAATGTAAAATGATTATTTTTCGATTCGATCGACAACTCAAATTCTCCAATAAAAAACTAATTTTGTTTAACAAAAAAAAATTGAATAAAAAATGTTTATTTATCGATTCGATCGATTTCCATCCAAAATGAATTTTGATGAATTTTTGATGAATATTCTTCAAAAGTCAAAATGAAGATTCGAATGTTGGAAAGTGATAAGAGGGTTTTAAAAATTCAGGTCGAAAGGCGTTCATCGGGGTTGATGATAAAATAATTGTACTTTGGTGCGAAGTAGAATTTCGAGTGAATCCGTGAATGGAGCTTTGATTCGAGAGCTCTTTTGCTTCTTCGACTTCCGGAATTCCGGCTGATAGTACACTATCAGAAGGGTATGTGCGTTCGACGCGCAAGCCTTGGACGAACCCCCATGATGACCGGAAAAACCGCCCGGTTTGATTCGAGAAGAGAAGGTACAGAGAGAACAAGGGAAACGAGGACTATTCTCATTTCCAGGTGTCACGAGCAAGCTTACAGATATCCCTTGCTTGAGTCCTTCTCCATAGACGAAACGAACTTTGTCATAACTTTGACTACGTTCGTTCCTGTTTTCTCCACGTTGCAATTTGGCTTCAGTTCAAGGACGTTTCTTGACCAGACACTTGAGAATCGTAAAAAAAATAGGTACCCTACCGGAAATGCATAAAATACAGAACTGTATATAACTTGTGAAAATGTGTATCAAAAGCCAAGCTGATTACAGAAAAATATGAAAAATTTTATTGATACGTAAAATCCCAAAAAATTTTATTAATACGTAAAATCCCAAAAAATTTTATTGATACGTAAAATCCCAAAAAATTTTATTGATACGTAAAATCCCAAAAAATTTTATTGATACGTAAAATCCCAAAAAATTTTATTTATACGTAAAATCCCAAAAATATTTATTAATACGTAAATCCCAAAAATTTTATTAATACGTAAAATCCCAAAAAATTTTATGAATATATAAAATCCCAAAAAATTTTATGAATACGTAAAATCCCAAAAAATTGTATGAATACGTAAAAAAATGTTATTAATACATAAAAACTTACTCAGGGCCTCGAGGAAGTATTTGTTTGCGTTTGTTTGGGTTTGTTTTTTTGTTATTTTTACCATCCAAAAAATCATTTTCATCGGATTTCAATTCCGAAATTCAGGAAAAGATTTTTCGAATCCTCGTAAAAAATAATCATTATCAATAATTAGTTCAATTTCAATAAAAAGTGAAATAAAAAATATTCAAATTATTATTTCAATGATTTTAAAACAATTATCGTTGGAATAATTATTCAAAAGATTATAAAAATATCATTCGAATAAATATAAAACAATCATTGTTCGAATAATTATTTAAATAATTATAAAACAATTCCAGGAATGATACAAAAATAATTACATTTTGTAAAAAACTTTATAAAAAGTTGTGCAAGTAAAACTCTATTATATATAGATACAAAAATAATTACAGGAATAATTACAAAATAATTACACGAATAATTAAAAAATAATTACAGAAATAATTCCAAACTAATTACAGAAATAATTCCAAACTAATTACAGAAATAATTCCAAACTAATTACAAAAATAATTCCAAACTAATCACAACACTAATTATAAACTAACTATTCCACAAAATATAATAACAGCAATAACTACAAAACAATAATCACGATCATCGATAAATCGTACCATACGGAATTCCTCGATACGTTTTCGATCGTCGAGAACCCGATTCGATGATTTAGCAGATCGACGGTATCGTTGAAGAGACTCGAAAACGGTTTCGGATAGGGGCGGGAACTTCGAAAACGTGAATACATATGTACATCTATCGCTAACGTGAAAACCGTCGTAACACGCATTTACATAGATATACACATGTATAAAATGTTGGCAAGGTGGAGTGTACGCACGAACGGCTATAGAGCACGGCGAGGTTAATAGAGTGATCGTTAACAAGGTTACAAAGCAATCTGCATAACCCCCCGGTCCGGTACTTTGCGCCGCTGAGATAGAAAGCGAGAGAGAAGACTCTGGTCCCGGACCGGCTGCTGTAATTACCGGCGATAATGCTATTACCGGTTCGTCAAGGGTGGTAACTGAGAAGACTATCTGCCTCGTTCTATTCACCCCTCTCCCACCCCCCTTTCCCCTTTTCCCTCTTTCTCTCTCGCCCTGACTTCAGTTTACGCCTGACGATGCTACTTTTGCCAGAATCCTGGTCCATCCGTCCAGGAGTTTGCAAGGACCATCACCCACCCAAACAAACCCAAACAAAATACACTAACCCAAACAAACCCAAACAAAGTGCACAAGCCCAGACAAACCCAAACAAAGTGCCCCAGCCCAAACAAACCCAAACAAAGTACCCCCAGCCCAAACAAACCCAAACAAAGTACACAAACCCAAGCAAACCCAAACAAACCCAAAACAAAGTACCCCGGCCCAAACAAACCCGAACAAAGTACCCAAACCCAAACAAAGCACCCCGGCCCAAACAAACCCGAACAAAGTACCCAAACCCAAACAAACCCAAACAAAGCACCCCCGCCCGAACAAACCCAAACAAAGTACCCAAACCCAAACAAAGTACACAAACCCGAACAAACCCGAACAAAGCACCCCAGCCCAAACAAACCCAAACAAAGTACCCAAACCCAAACAAAGCACCCCAGCCCAAACAAACCCAAACAAAGTACCCAAACCCAAACAAAGTACACAAACCCGAACAAACCCAAACAATGTACACAAACCCAAACAACGCACCCAAACCCAAACAAAGTACCCAAACAAGCCCAGACAAAGTGCCCAAACCCAAACAAAGTACCCAAACAAGCCCAGACAAAGTGCCCAAACCCAAACAAAGTACCCAAACCCAAACAAACCCGAACAAAGCACCCAAACCCAAACAAAGTACCCCCCAACCCCTTTCCACAACCTGGAAGGAAAAATCAAACTTCGAGTCATTTTCGTTTCCATCGAACCATTTTCCAAGTCACGATCGATCTGATCTTGTCGAAGGTTTGTTTGGGTTTGAGACAATAAACGTAACAATAAACAAAAAAAATAGGGATAACTTTAAAATATCGGATGCCTGTCAATAATCCCAAAATTGGTTTGATCCAAAAGTATTAACTCGTTCAGACGAAATCCTGATTATCCCCACTCGTGATTAAACGAACGATCGAATCGTGACGAAACATTTATCCGGATGTGTCCAATCCATGTCTTATCCGTCACAGTCCGATTCAACGAAAACGATCAGGCAGCTAGGATATGACAGTCACCGATCGCACGTTCGATCGATGAAACGGTCGCGAGTTTTGTTTGGGTTTCTTCGGGTTTTCGAGTTTTGTTTGGGTTTGTTTGGGTTTTCGAGTTTTGTTTGGGTTTTTTCAAGTTTTGTTTGAGGTTTCGAGTTTCGTTTGGGTTTGTTTTGGTTTTCGAGTTTCGTTTGGTTTTGTTTGGCTTTTCGAGGTTTATTTAAGTTTGTTTGGGTTTTCCAGTTTTGTTTGGGTTCGCTTGGGTTTTCAAATTTTTTTTTTCGTTTGTTTGGGTTTTGTTCGGATTTGTTTGGATTTTCGAGTTTCGTTTGGTTTTTTTTTTTGCTTTTCGAGTTTTGTTTGGGTTATTTCGAGTTTCGTTTGGGTTTGTTTTGGTTTTCAAGTTTCGTTTGGTTTTGTTTGGCTTTTCGAGTTTTATTTAAGTTTGTTTGGGTTTTCCAGTTTTGTTTAGGTTCGCTTGGGTTTTCAAATTTTTTTTGGGTTTGTTTGGGTTTTGGAGTTTTGTTTGGATTTTCGAGTTTCGTTTGGTTTCTTTTTTGGCTTTTCGAGTTTTTTTTTGGTTATTTCGAGTTTTGTTTGAGTGTTCGAGTTTCGTTTGGGTTTGTTTCGGTTTTCGAGTTTCGTTTGGTTTTTTTTTTTTGGCTTTTCGAGTTTTGTTTGGGTTTGTTTGGGTCGGAATTCGAAGAAACTCTCTTTTCTCAATCAGCGGTTTTAGACGACGGGAAAGCTCAGGTGGAGGAGCTTTCATCATCGTTTCGATTTATTTACAGCGCGGAGAAAAAAACGAACCAGACAAAGCGGAGAGGAAGGGAATTTTCCGCGAAACCCGTGCGTACCAATAGCGAATCCATGAACGAGACTACCGTCCCTCGTACTCGCTTTTCTGCAACGGATAACGTAATTGACGAAGTAACTCGCTTAGCGTGCAATATCACGCGACAAAGTGGCAGCCTGGCTTAAATGGATGGACCCGGGTAGAGAAAATGTACCCACCGGAGAACCCCATACGTACAGATACCAATCGATTTTTAACAACCAAAAGGGCGTAACAGAACTTGCATCAGCTATCAAAAGAATCGAAATTTATAACTCCCGGACAACTGTACACCTCTATGAAAATGCTCGTGAATAATCATTCCAAGAATGGTAAGGTTCTTACTCTTTTCTTTGAAGTCACATCGAAAATCGACTCAATCTCACTAATTTTCAAAACGTCTTTTCTCGTAGCCCCGTGACGTTTTAATAAAAAATCAAGCATCATCTCATGCGGAATTCTCAGACGTAGAGGCTGGTGCTTTTATTTTTGAAAGACAATGATTCAGCTTTGAAAAATTAAAGTTTGAAATTTTTGACGATTTTTCTCTCCGCTGATGAAAATACGGATTTCCAAAAATTTGTTCTAGTTCTGTCGATCTTTTACCAGGTTTTGATCTCTGTACGTTTATCTGAGTTCATGTACGATTTTTCAAAATTATTATGTCGTGTCTTTTCGCGTTAAAATTATTTAAATTTGAACGATTTGTAAACTGACGTTTTTTACCCTAATTAGAGCGGATTTTTTACCCCTAAAAGAAATCCAAATACGAATAATTGAATAATTATAAATATTTAAAAACGTAAATAATTACCAAATTAAAAATCATCAAAAACCCAAATAATGACATAATTAAAAATCATCAAAAATCCGAATAATTACATAATTAAAAATCATCAAAAATCCGAATAATTACATAATTAAAAAACATTAAAAAATCCGAGTAATTACATAATTAAAAATCATTAAAAATCCGAATAATTACATAATTAAAAATCATCAAAAATCCGAATAATTACCCGATTAAAAAACATTAAAAAATCCGAGTAATTACATAATTTAAAATCATCAAAAATCCGCATCCAATCAAAAGAATTGCTATCAAAATCCCAAGTCAGTCATCAACACGGCCATTCTCCAAATCCTTCAAATAGGCCATTTCGGATCCAAAAACAACACAGTAACCACAATCCATTAAATTTCCCATGAAATAAGAAATAATCCGAAAAATCCCCCAGGATTTATCAACCGAAGATTTCGGCTCGATTTCGTGAAAGTGAAACAACAGAGCCGGAAGTTGATGATGAATCCACTGGACACTTCATAACAGAACTCCATCTGTATTTATACATTGTTTATATATTTATTCAACCAGGGTAGGAACTGAGTGACGTGTCTAATATATACTCCCCATGAGGTTTCTTGGTCTTATCAACCTCTAGGTTGATAAGAATAGCAGGAAGCTCCGAATGAAGCTAATATAGATTATCTCCTCTGGCTATAAGCCCAGGCTCCCCCAAATCAAACGGTGGCACACGTCCGTCTGTTAATTACACCTTAACGATACGAAGAAAACAATCAAGTACTGGCTGTATCTCATTGGACAGTTCAGTATTTAAGGATAAATCATAGTGGTCGAAAAAACCCTGAAAATAAAAAAAAAACAAGCCAAAAGCTTCGCTCATTAAAAAAAAAGGCTAACTTCTCAATGGGAGTCAAATGGGAGGCAAAAAGAGAGAGAAAATGTTGGAACGAAAACTGAAAAGTTCGTTGTTGAAAGATCGAAGATGGAAAATGGAAAATGGAAAATGGAAAAAGCGATATATAGAAGAACCCCAATATTAGGGTGCTTCTTGAACAGGCAAAAAATTTTTTTTCTTTCAAATTTTACTCGCGTCATCCATTCATTCTCTTCTATGATCCAAAAAAGCACTAAATTATTTTTTTCAGATTTTTAACGTAATATTTAGGGGTCGCTACCGGCCAGTAAAATAAAAAAAAAAAATTTTTTTTAATAGTATTTTTATTCAGTGAAAAAATTTAGAATCATTCTTAAATCATATAATTAGTAGGGAGTTATGATAATGAAAAATTAACTTCGATAACAATGTATTTTTCTTTGTATTTGGGTACTTCTGTCTAAAATTTTTCACAACTAAAAGAGAGCATTGTTTTTGTTCCTCATCGTTGGTAATTAATTTTTTGTACTCTTCCATTAATGCCACTCCCCGCTCCGCCAAATCATTCATTACTTTCATCAAGCTTATAATTTCTGTAGAAGCAAACCCTCCAGAAGAAACAAACCCAAACAAACCCAAACAAAATATTAAAACTTTGATGCTCGGTAGCGACCCCTAAAATTTGATTTAAAAATAAAATAAAAAATAATGAGCTCGTTTTTTGGATGACAGAAGCAAATGGGTTGACGCAGTTACTTTTCAAAAGTCGAAAAATAAGAAGCACCCTACCCAATATTGCACCGAGAAACTTACCAGGGTCCTGTGGTAGCCGTGAAAGCTTAAAGAGCAAACTGTTGCTCCTTTCCGAGCTTCCTGCTAGTAAACGGTGCGAATCGACACAGTGATATTCTTGGGAATTATGGAAATCGTATCAATTGCGACTAAACCCAAACAGACCGAAGCTCTAAATCTGAAAAAAATGTCTTTTTTATTCAGGGTGGAATAAACGATACCCAATATTGGATCTGATGGAAATCAACGATGGCCTAATTTTTTTCGCGGCCAATTAGGTTTTTTTTTTACTTCGAACTTACGATCGAAGTTAAAAAAAAACGTTAAAAAAGTATGTTATTATTAACAACTGATAAAAGAATTTTCTAAAAAATTAATAAAGAGAAAAAAAAGTTAAAGAAAAGAGACTGAAAATACGAAAAACACAGCTTACTCCCTTAATTTTTATATAAATTTATACCCACATCCAATACGTATCCAAACGGACCATTTTCGAAAGAAAAAAGTCAACGACGAAACCACGTTGAATGGAAATTTAATTTGAAAAAAAAAAAATTGTTACTGTCAACAATTGATAAAAGAATTTCCTGAAAAATAAAGAACGAGAAATAGATAAGTTAAATAGTTAAGGGAAAAATATAGGAATAATATAAAATCAATAAAAATAAATATATAATATATAATAAATAAAAGGGAAATAATATAGATAAATAATTAAGGGAAAAAAAGACCATCCGTTGTTTCAACTAACACCAATATCAACATCCATTAAGGATTTTACTTTTGGATACTTTTCAAAAAAATTTTATTGACGCAAATTGCTTGTTTAACGACGAAATAAAAAAAACAGTTTTAAGGGGTAAAACAAACCATCAAGACGCCAGACGCAACAGACGTTATCAGCCCAGAAGGTGAAGAGTTACAAGACGTTTTCAACTCGGAGGGTGAAGGGTCGAAGACTGTTTCGAAGGTAAAAGGCGACGAGGCTAACTAACTTGAAATCTTCTCTGTATCGGGAAAGGCGAGAGGTTCAAAGAGGTTAGTCGAGCGAGGAAAACCGAATCCTATTATATATGTCTCTGGATATAACCCAATCGCTCCCAGACGTCTACGTCTATCAGGAAACTTGTGATATCCGTTGAATGGCTTATAATCCAAGGGTTTGTATCCCGGTTGAATTTCCCGTGTTCAGACTGCCTACGAGTCGACACCAATTTCATCATTTCAGCCACGATACTTTCTGACGTTTGAAAAATTAATCATAAACCAATCCATCAATTATTGACCTCGTAATTACTGATATTACGACCTCCTGACCTCTCGTCTTCGTCCAACTTTAGGAAAATGTTGCGTTATCAAAAGGAGGTTTTTATTCGTCATGCAGATCGAGATAAGACGATAAATAATCACGTATCACCCAAACCAAATATCTGAGGGGGTAAATGATTATTAAAAAAAAATAGAAAAAAATTAATTAATATTTTTCGAGAAAAATGAAAAGCCACTTTATTTTTCGATAAATAAATATATATTTATTTATTTATCAATATATATTTTATTTTGATATAAATATATAAAAAATAAAATAATATAGATATATATAGATTAAAATAAAATAAATATTGATGAACAAATATAAAAATAAAAATTGAAAATAAACCTCACATTCAGGTGAGGTGACATTTAGGACACGCTCGGTATACTTTTTATCCGAATCGCCACAGTCACGGTTCGCAATAATTTTCCGGCGAGTCGACGGGTTACACGATTTTTCTATTAGCCGGACTTCCAGTCCGTTCACGACAGCGCGTTCACCGTACAAGGAAGAGTGAAAAAAAGGATGGGGAAAGGGAAGGGCAAAAATGAAAAAAAGAAAGAAAGAATGCACTCTCCGGAAAACGTCTCGACTCATTCTTCGCAGGCGAATGGGTACGGTGGCCGAAATGATCGCCGCGAAAGGCCCGAATGAAAATGTATTTTTGTTTTGAAAATTCAGTTTTATTTTTATTTTTGATTTTTTTTTGTTTTTAGAAATTTCTTTGTTTTAGAAATTTCTTTGTTTTTAGAAATTACTTTGTTTTAAAGATGTCTTTGTTTTTAGAAATTTCTTTGTTTCTTTAGAAATTCCTTTGTTTTTAGAAATTTCTTTGTTTTTAGAAATTTCTTCGTTTTAGAAATTTCTTTGTTTTTAGAA
Source organism: Ophioninae sp. B BG-2022a (assembly GCA_030522765.1). Lineage (NCBI taxonomy): Eukaryota > Metazoa > Arthropoda > Insecta > Hymenoptera > Ichneumonidae > Ophioninae sp. B BG-2022a. Next base: position 1,716 of record JAPYZJ010004211.1, on the reverse strand, counting down.
ATTTCTTCGTTTTAGAAATTTCTTTGTTTTTAGAAATTTCTTTGTTTTTAGAAGTTTCTTTGTTTCAGAAATTTCTTTGTTTTTAGAAATTTCTTTGTTTCAGAAATTTCTTTGTTTTTAGAAATTTCTTTGTTTCAGAAATTTCTTTGTTTTTATAAATTTCTTTGTTTTTAGAAACTTATAATTGATTTTATTTTTTAATTAAAAAAATGTATTTTCGTTTTTCTTTATTTTTTATTTTATTTTTTAATTTTTCGTTGGATCGTTGTCGAGGCGCGTACGAGTTGACGCACTTGATCACGAACGACAAAGGCGACCTGTCGAACGCAAACCCAACGACGCGTCATCCCTGAACTCTCTGTACTTCGAGGACCCTTTGTATTATTCCATTCGTGGGTGATACAAGTGCACTCGGATCCTCGTTACTGACCACTCGATCAGCGATAAACGAAAACGTCACGTCTGAATTGCAGTCGATACGAAAACAAATTTTAATACCGGCAATTCTGACCGGACCGAACAGAAGATTATCAAAAAGTTCGAGCATCGATTTTGCCTAATCTCTATCTGAGTCTAGGGAATTTTGGAAATTCCATTTTGAATATTAATTCATTGAGAAATAAACTTTTCTATCAATTTATTATTATCATTATTATCAAGGAAAAGAATAATCTTTTTTTTATACTTCATGATTTTTTATTAATCAACATTAATATTAAGGAAAAAAATTATTTCCTTATTTCTTATCATTTTGCATTTTATTTTCCTTATCGTTACCAAAAATAATAATAATTTTTATCTTTCTCATTAATTTTCATTCTACTTTCATTATCATCATTTTTTAAAACGTTTCTTATCATTCTTTACTTCATATTCATTATCAATAACAAACGTAATAACGAGTTTAAAAAATTCCACAAACTTTTCGTTTTATTTCTACACCAACTAATAAAAATAATTAAAAAATATAAAAAATTAAAGAAAAAAAAAAGCTTTTCCAACGATGAAAACTTCAACCCCGAAGTATTTCACTATCGAAAATCCCTGAAACGATTTTTCTCTCTCGTGTCCTCGAAGTTTTCTCTTTCGAAAAATCCCGGTTGTCTATTTCCCGTGGCTACTTCTTTGTCGTAAGTACTCTGACAAACATTGTGGCGACGGTCATTCTTATGACGGTAAATAATTACTCCAAGTACGTTGGAACGTTTAACGATAAGAAAAGAGACTACGGGGGATGCAAAGAAGCCAGCTTCGGTTTTCCCCCCCCCCCCCCCCCTCATACCCCCGAGCTTCTGTCTCGTAAGTGGTTGAGATCCGAAGAGAGACCTAGGTGAAACGAAGGGAAAGAGAGATTCTAGAATTTATAGAGATAGAAAGGGAAAAAAGGGGGCGAGGGGAGGGGAAGGGAGGGGGGGTGGTATTCGTTCACGAAGCTTCCTGAGAATAATGCATACACTCCCCTGGGAATTGCAATGCCACCCTCTCAGGAGAAAATGCTGATTGCCTCCCCCTCCCCCCCCCCCCTCCCCTCCTCTTTTCCAGCCTCTGAGAGATCCTTTTCTACCCATCGTCGCCCTTCTATCCAACTTCCTCCCATTTCACCCCCCCCCTATTTCTCCTTGTATTCTTCACCCTCGTAATTTCCATTCTTATATTCAATGTCAATCGAGAACGATTCATGATATTACGAGGCTCGCGGATAAAAAAAAAAAACGA
>JAPYZJ010004210.1:0-14159 GCA_030522765.1 Ophioninae sp. B BG-2022a | reverse complement strand
TGCTTTTCTCTTATTTTCAGGTTTTCTGGAATTGTAAAAATGCATCACTGCCATTATCAGAACAGCACATATTAGCAATAAAATGACCAGATAAGCAAATGTACAAGGATCTAGACCTAATATGTACCCGTTTATCTCTGCATCTGATTGGTTGTTTTGTTTTTCGAGCAGACTTTGATAGTTTATCTTAGAATCAGAACTACTATGTATCTCAGAAATTGTTGTTTTTGCTGTACCTTGCATATCTTCTATGTTGCATACTGTTTCTAAAGATACATCACTGCCGTCAATTAACGATGGATCTGCATCTAAAACAGATATAATTACAAATCTTAATATGCTATTAAAAACATGACCCGCCCCCTTTTTCAAATTTGGCCCTAAAACTCCTTCTTCTGTTCTATATTCTAGATTTTCACACATTGGGCTTTTTTCTTAGTGCCTTTTGACAAAAAAATTTTATTTTTTTGATTATTTTGCAAGGAGCTTGAATCTTCAACCTGCCTTAAAATCCATATAAAATATAAAACATGTATTTTTACCCTTTAAATAACGTTTATAGATGAAGAGCTAATTGAAAAGTTAGCACTTGAAATTTGAACAGAAAAATATGCAAAAAGTATGAGATTTGCTTGTTTTACAAAATTTATTACAAGAAATTAAACAGCCTATTTCAGGATACTGTTTTTTATCAGACAAAATAGTAAATGCATTTAATTTATTGCTACAGGATTATGAAGGGAGGAAATTTACAAGTTATTAGACACTTGACATCAAGTCTTGACTAGAATTGCTAATTTTGCCAATGGTTGTCTTTTTTAAAGCTTTGCATATTGTATAGCAATCATTCTTTGCGCTTTAAGTTCCGAATATTCATTCTAACGCAAATCAAAGATTTTGAGATGCTTTTATATCAAGCTCCTTATAGAATTAACTTCGAGCAAAGGTTAGTTTTTATTTGGTACTTTTGTGCTTGAAAGAGAATATTAGAGAAAATGCTTTTAAAAAGTATAAAAACTTTTAATCTAACTGTTTTTGTCGTTTAAAATTATAAAATTAGGGATAAAAGACAGATGTTTTTATTTTATGTAGATTTTGAAGCACTTGTCACCTCTTTAGGTTTTTGATCACCAATTTTTCAGATCATCATTTTTGGAATACAATTTTAGTTTTTGACAATTTACCAGTTCTCTTTTCTAGCAACTCTTGATTTTTTCTTCTATGGTATTATATTTTATTTTCGAGTTCATTTCTAGAATTTTGAGGAGAAAAATTTAAAAATTTTGGTAGAGTTTTTTTAGGGAAAATGGTTCATTAAAATCAGCAATGTTGTAAAGTTTAGCAACTAAAACTCTTTTCTATTTACAAAATGACATATTTGCAGATCCATATTTCTTAAGATTATTTATGTAACTTTTTCTTGTTAGGTTTAACATCTAAGAAGTAAATCTAAAATTTTATAAATACGACTTTTTTATAAGCAGAAAAAAGTAAGCTTAGAATTGAAAATTACTGCTAGCAGTCAGTTTCAAAGATAACGCTCCAAAAGAATGGCTAATATTTGTGATTTATAAGAATTATTGTAACTTACAGTCAGATCTTAAACCTTTGATACAGACTACAAAAGCAAATTATAAACTGTCAAAATGCAGCCATGTGGCCATGCCATAACAAATTAAAAGGTCTTTCTATGTTTTCAAAATTCTTTGCCACATTCTTTTATGCTCACTAAAAATTTTGCCGTTACCATGAGCAAAATAAATAAAAAAGCTCTGAATGAAACAATCCATGCCGAAAAATCGCAAGTTCCTATTGCAAATATGGCTTTCAAAGACATTCCACCGCCATTCATATCGATAATAGGTCCAGAATCATCTGGAAAGTCGACACTCTTGAAATCACTTGTCAAGCACTTCTGGAAGAAGGAGGCTGAGACATCTGGCCCAATTACAATGAAAGTATCTCACAAGAGATTCACCTTCTACGAAAGCACAAATACTATTGAAAACATAATAGACACAATAAAAGTGAGTGATATGATTATTATAATTATAAACTTGAGTATTGGGCTACAAAAGGAGACATTAGAAACCATTAACATGATTAACAGCCAGGGAGTGCCTAAGCTTGGCTTTGTTTTTACACATTACCTAGACAAGAGTTCAGAAAAGACTTATAAAAGCATCTGTAAGCGTATCCAAAAGGAGTTCAGCTATCCAATGAAGTTTTTTCAGCTGGGAATGAATGAAAATGACAGAACATATGACAAAGTATGGGCATTAGCCAGATATGTCGAAACGATGAAATACAGACCTGTTGAGTGGAAATGCACACATCCGCACATTGTTGTAGATTCAGTGAGGAACGGCTATGCTTATGGCTATTTGCGTGGAGGCCCCTTAAATTATACATTTAATGCTCATATTCCAGGATATGGTGATGAGACTGTATCAGAGGTAGCCGTGCTTGAGGATCCTTGTGATCTTCATTCTCGAGTCAACATTCTCTATAACCCAGCCCATTCTGCTCATTTTGAAGCTTCACATGACTCTTCCAGTGCAGATTTGCTTGACTTTGAAGATGAAAATGTTCAAATGTTCTGTGAGGAAGATAAGGTTAAGTTTGACTTGGAAAAGAGTGACGAAAAGATTGTAGCCAAAACTACAGCACACAAAAAATTGAACAGTAAAAGCAAAAATACAGTTGAGAATGCTGGAAGCAACTGTGAGGAACCAAGAGAAGAATTCTCATGTTCGTCATGCGATTCTTCAGAATTTCAGCTGCTCAAAATCAAAGTCAATGCCCATTTTAAAAAGAGTGCAGAAACAGAAGAGGATCTAGAAATCAAATTTAACGAAAATTACAAAGAAAAAAATGATGATAGCTTGAATTTTTTGCAGAGAGAAAAACAGAAGCACATTAAATCAAAAGAGAAACTGGAAGAAACAACCAAAATGATCATACCAGGGAATTACATCAGAATGAAGTTGAGCTACGAGATTGAATCTCTTGATGCGGGTATTCTGGTGATAGGATCGTATTTGCCATCCGAAAACACCAAGATATTTTTAAAAGCCAAAATAATGAAAAACAAGTGGCAAAAACTTGATTTAAAGTCAAACTCGCCGTTCTTTTTTTCAATGGGATGGTTCAGGTTCCAGTCAATTCCTATTTTTAGCGAGAAAGACAGAATGGTGAAGTATTGCAAGCAAAGCTCTGAAATGCTGTTCTACGGGCCTTCTGTGCCTGCAGGAACAACCTTTTTTTTGTTTGACCATGATTCGCATTATCGGGTCTTTGGAAATGGAATGGTCCTTGACGCAAGTGGAAGCAGTAAAATAAAAAAGAAGCTAAAACTAATAGGATATCCTAAGAAAATTAGTGGAAACAATGTGATTGTTCAATCAATGTTCTCTTCTGATCTTGAAGTTAATAGATTCATAAATGCCAGACTATGCACAGTGAGCGGGCTAAGGGGCTTGATCAAGAGCTCGATAGGCACAGATGGGTGCTTTAGGTCTACTTTTGAAGGTACCCTGCTCATGTCTGACATTATATTTTTGAAATGTTATGTCCCTGTTGAGCCTTGTAAGTACTTGAAGGATCTTAGAGCGAATTCTGAATATGTTAGGCCGCTTAAACTGATTAAGAAAGAATTGGGACTGCCATTGTTTGAGAAAAGCGTATCAGAGGAAGATAGCTTTGAATCAGTTGAGGAGTATGTTGACAGAGATAGATCCAAAAAAAGGCATTTGCAAGAGATGGAACTGAAAAAACTAGAAAAAGATATGCCTTTTCATTTGAGAAAAGTAAAAGAGATCCACGAGACTGTGGAGATGCCAGTTCCACCTGAAAAAAGGAAAGAAGTGGAGAGAAACATGCAGATTATCTTGAGAATGGAACAAGAGAAAAAAGAGATAGACCTAATTAAGAACAAAAGGATTGAGGAGAGAATGAAAAAGAAGTCAGAAGAGGAGAAGATGCTAGAAGAACGGAAGAGAAGGAATGCAGTGCAGGGGTTTCTTGAGAAAAGAAAACACAAAAAACACAGAAGATGAAATCTTTGTGCTTTGCAAATTTTTGCAGTTTTAATAAAAGTTATTTTTAAACCTTTTGTAAATATTTTTTTTTATAGATTTTTTATCTGTCTTTTTGAAATCTCTTTTTTGTTGGGTATTCATCTGAACAAGTATTGTAAAGTAATCTTTCTTTGGCTTTTCTCTGCTTTTCTAATTGGTATTTTATTTGAGCAGCTTAAGTATGATTTTAAATGTAAATAAAATCAAAAAAGGCCATTTAAATGCTATTTGCTTGAAATCATTTTAAAAGCAAGTTGTAGCATCCCATGAAGACGGTTTTCAAAGTGACAAAAAAAGACGAATGGGCGCTGACCCCGGTGCAAAACCAGGGGCAAATCTATTCATTTGCCATATACAATGCTTATACTACTCTGCTCAGGAAATATCAAAGCACAAAAGTTTCTACAGGCCTTTCCTTTGAGAAGAAGGAAAATGTCGCTATTTTGATATTAGGACATCTACCCAACGATTGGAACAGAAATTTAGAAGTTGAAGAGCGCATTCTAGGAACAGGAGAAGATCTGAATGTAAATGTGGTAAACTACAGCGATGATGATGTAGAACTCAATCCATTTACCAGGCTATCAAGCATATTCTTTTTGAAAGCTTCGGGTGGGCAGCCCATTTTTGTGGACCAACTGGATGACACTTTGCGAGGAGATAAGGGATTTGGCTCAACAGGCGCTAAATAAAGTTGTTACTTTTTGTTGTTTAGATTGTATTGTGAAATCAGCAATATTAAAAATTATTTTAAGTAACTCATTTGTAAGTTAATGGGTATTTAATAACACTAAAATATTACTTTTTATTTTACGATATCAATAATAGCTTTTATCAAAAGTAGCTCATTTAAGTAATTAAGGGCCATTTTTAAACAGGTCACTTCAAATATGCAGTTACTTTCTACTTTTGTAAGAATATTCTGAAAAATTGCATTGTTCTCAACTGATTCCTTTTAGGCCCATTTTAATTGTAAAACTTGAATGGTCTGCAGTATTTCAGCTCACAAAGCATATTTCAGTAAAAAGTGTAAATTTAGCTCCCCTAGCATGCAAAGCAGCCAGAAAGTCCAGTTCATTCCTAAAGATAAGAAAGCTATGATTCCCAAAAAGCATTCAGATGGTGCTGCTGGATACGACTTGTTCACACCTGTGGGCGACTGCATTCTTCCAAATACAACAAAAATAATTAGACTAGAATTCAGCTTAAAAATTCCAAGCAATCTGCTGGGCTACATTTGTGGAAGATCAGGACTTGCTCTTAAATACGGAATTGGTGTGAAATGTTCCTATGTCCGCGATGATCAAGATTTGGAGGTATATCTCCATAACAATTCTGAGAATAAATTTAAATTTGAGCAGGGCGATAGGATTGCACAGCTAGTCTTTCTTAAATTGACAGAGCCAAAAATTATTGAATAATCTTGATTAAACGTATATTTTTGCTAAGTCACGATCTTTATTGGCTGATACTTTTGTAAGTAGCCTTTTTATAGTATTATTGTCGTATCAGTAAGTGATTGTAAATAGATCGTGACTGATCAATTATTTTAAGTGTCTGTCAAAGATCAGTGACAATCCAAAGTTTATATTGAGAAATTAGAAGATAAATTACGTGAGTGAGAAAAGCAATGGAATAAGGGAAGTACTACTTAGCATTGTAGCTTTGCAGCTTCTTGTTACACAGGCTCATTAATTCAAAGTAAGATTTTTAATAATCTAGACACAACTTTTTTATCTTACAAAATATCTAAAATTTATCACATTCTGGCAATATTAACAATTAGCAAAACCAATGACTAAAATACTTTATTACTTGACTTTATTGAGCATTTACAATCTTTCCTTTTTAAAAATTTTCAGTAAATTAAAAAGAACTAAATTTTTCAATAAAAATAAAAGAACTAGTTTGCCTCAAAATGTCTTTATCCTGCTCAGAGAGCTTTGCAGGATGCTCTCCTAAAAACAAAGCAGTAGCCATTCTCAAAAACGAAGCAACGAGTGATAAACTATGCTATTTATCTGCCTCAAATATTATCGTAGCCACTTTCACTGGTGTCATAGACGTTATTTTTATGGAGAATACACTTACTTGCATCAACTCAAAGAACGGTGTTCTAGCTTCTGGGGACTCACAAGGATATGGTTATGTTCTAGACTCCGGGACTATGTTTAAAGTAGAATGCGGAGACAAAATCCAGGATTGCTGCTTTTTAGACTCAGAAATTGCTGTATTCTCAACCTTCGATTCCATTGTTCTTTTTATATACAAGAAAAACATCAAATTTACTCATAAAATGGGCTACCTGATATCCTCAGTAGAAGCCATAGACAACAAGATTGCAGTGGGCGGTCTTTCTGGTTCATTAGAGATTTTGTCGGTCATTCAAGACAAAGAGTCTGGACATTCCTTTATTTTCAAAAGTATTGCAATCATCGATGCTCATCTTGATTCGATCAGTGATATTAAATCTTATAAAAACAGATATATTGCAACTTGCTCCCAAGACCACAATATAAAGATTTGGAACTATGAATCATCTTCAGGCGAGATTGTCCTATTTCAAACTCTTAACGGCCACACTGATTGGGTGAATTTTCTGTATTGGTCTGAAAATTTTTTATACTCTGCATCGTCTGATAAAACAATAAGAGTGTGGGAAATTAGTGACCAGAAAGATGGCAGCCAATGTGGTTTTTATGTCTGCACTGACATAATTGGTGGTGTTACAGAATTTATGAATGTCCTTGTTTACCAGAATAGGCTTCTTGGGCACCTGAAAACAGGTGGCATTGATAAATTGCAGAAGAATGAGTATTTTTTAAGCGGGCACTTGGGTGAGATTATGGATCTTGATTGGAAAAATAATATGCTGGCTACTTGTTCTCTGGACAAAACGTCCAGAATCTTTTTTGGCAAAAAAGAGCGTGCAAGACCCCAAAAACATGGATTTTCCCTGACAAGTATAAAATTTCTGCCATCCGAGAAACTCAGGTTTGTAAGCTCAGGACAGGAAACAATATTGAGGATGTACGAAGCCACCCAGAAATTCTTCATTAACTGCCAAGACAAGACTTTAGAGACAGCAATTTTCAAAAATCACAGCATGGATGACTATGCCTACTCTGCATTCCTTTCAGAGTTAAACCTTACTAATGAAATAACTAGTCAAAGCAACGATGAGCCACTATCCGAGAACTCGCTTGCGACTGACACCTTCAAGGAGATCAAAAAAGTGTATGGGCATTTTTTCGAAATAAAAAACATTGCAGTGGGAAAAGACTTGATTCTAAGTTGCAACCGATCAGCTCTCAGCAAATATGGCGGCTTGTTTGTTTGGTCAATGGACGGCACAAAAATACAGTATGTGCCCTGCCATGACTTGGGCATTCAAAAGATTGCAATCAGCCCCAACAACGAGTTAGCAATGACAGTAAGCAGAGACAAAAGCTCTTGTTTATATTCCATTGAGAACAGCAGCCTTGAAATTATAAAAAGGTTTTTTGATCACAGTAGAATTGTCTGGGACTGTGGCTTTTCAAGAGATAGCCTGCTGGCAGCAACGTGCTCGAGAGATGGGAATGTTATTTTGTACGATCTCCGAACTTTTGAGATCTGCAAAACTAAAAGTTTTTCGGCAGAAATAACGTCTCTTTGCTTCAGTCCGTCTGAGTCTTATTTGGCTATTGGGACCAGCTCGGGCATTTTAAAAATACTGAATTACCAGTTAGAAGTTGTGGAAGAAATGAAGGCTGTTGGAAAAAGCATCAATGTTCTCAGGTTTGACGATACCGGCAAAAAAATTGCAGTTGGCGGGTCTGATGGACTATTGAGAATACTGTCTTTTAGAAATGAAAAAATTGAATAAAGTATCTAAAAAAGGACATAAAGTTTTATTTATCTCTGTTATAAGCAAAATTAGATAGCTGGTCAAGCATTGCATTTACAATAATTATAGTCATTTTATAGTTTGAGAATGTTTAGCATGTCATTCAGTTGCTCTTCATTAAAGCGATCTAGCATTTCTTCTATGATGTTCTGCAGGTGGACCAGACCTTTTGGGCGAATATTTATAAGATTGACAATCTCAAATTCACAAAGCTCAAATTGTGAGAGTTTGTCTCTCAACAAAGCAGAACTATTGCCTGTTTTGTCGCTACTAAAGGCCTTTATTTTAGATTTGACGCTTGGGTCCAGAGTTTCTGGCAGAATTTCCAGAAGTTCTTCATTTGTCAGAAGCTTTTTAGTTTTATTCAAAATTTTCATTGATGAGGACTGCAAAAAATTTTGTTTGTTGAGGTTAAAACAAGGACAAGTTTGTACAACAACAGAAAAACAACCATTTTTAGGATAAAACAAATAAATTTATTTATAAATTTTAATTCCAAAGGACCTTTCACAAAAAGCTTCGCATTCCTTAAATTCACTGAATTTGGAAAACTTTCGAAGGCTTTTGAGCAATTGGATCTTAGTTTCTGGCTTGGAAGTAGAATGTAAGGCAGACTTTATGGCCTGAATAATTTCTTCGTACGAAAATCCAGCCTGCTCGAGAAGATTGCAAATATCCTCGGGGCTGCTCTCAACTAGAAAGCTAGTAACCAAGGAAATGTCTTTGTTAGACAGGTCTTTAATTAACAAAATGCAGTCTCTAACGTTTTTCGTGGAAAAAAGCTTCTGATAGATTTCCCTGTACAGCTTATCATCTTTACACATCACAGCATCAAGAACTTTAAGAGAAAGATCTGGATGGTTGTAAGTATAATCGTTGAAAAGGGTGTTATAATCTAATAAGTTGGGTGTTCTCATTGCCGGAACTCTTCTCATAAGCTCCTGCTGGATCTCATACAGCTTGAGGCGCATTTTTACTTCTGGGTTCAAATGCGTGCCAGTTGAGATAGACAAAGCTGTCTGCAGGAACTCTGCTTTCTGTTCCAAGGAAACCTCTGATCTTTGGCAGATGCTCAGAAGAGCTTCAACTGCTTCCACCTTCCTGTTTCGATACAAGAGATACTTCCAATATAAATTGTATATCCTCTCACTTGAAGAGTCAGACTTGCTCTGCCGATCTTTCAAAAATGTCACAAACACTGGATGCTCGATTTTTACGAGATCTATTGTTCTGTCCTTCGAGTCACAGCACTTGCAGGGGGATTCTTCTAGCTCTGAGTTAGAAATAACTGCCTCAAAGAGAGGGTACAAAAAAGACTCACGAGAATCAGTCAATGCATGTTCAAGGGCTGCTTTGCATCTCACAGACGCTTTAAACAAATCCACTGCTGTTTCGTAATTGAAATTGAAGTACTTTCTGATTAAAAAAACACTTCCATAGTAGAATTTCAGGGAATTAAATCTTTGAACAACACTTATGTCAAACCTGGCATTTGAAAGATAGTCGAGTGATTTTACAAGTGAATCTTTATCATCACTCTTGATCAGTTGCAGGCCCCTCTGCATGTTTATATGCTCAAGAGGAAGATACAAGGGGCAGCTGTTTTGCATGGTCTTTATGAGCGGCTCAATAGACTGATTAAAGGCAAATAAATCCAAAAGGCATTTAAGCGTAGCATTTTTAAAGTCAGTTTCCTTAGTAAGTATTGTTTCAAATGTTTCTGAATAGGGTATGCCATAGTCGGACAAGAGCGAGCAGTAAAAATACGTTTGTACAAACTCATCCAGAAAATCACAGGCAGGCTGGTAGTTGTACCCGAGCTTAGAGCGCAGGATCTTCAGTTTTTTAATTATCTGCTCAGCCAGGGTAAAAAAGTCACATTCAGAAGCTTTGCCGTTCAAATCTGGATGGGCAGAGGACGCATGAATGCAGGAAATATCAATTTTCCAGATTGGAGAAATGAGTTTGTAAATCCAAATAAATAAATAGTATATTTTAGCATTATCATTCTTGCATAAACCTTCCAGCTTAGTAACATCCTCATTTTCGGTCAAAAGCTCAAAGTACTTTATCATGAACTCCTTCTCGCCATAATTCTTGTATATCATGTAGATTTCTTCAGTCCTGCAATTTAACAAGAACTTCTTAGCATTGAGGATGCTGTAGATTACTAGCTTGTTGGCCAGCAGAATGTACAAATGACTGTCAGCAAGTGATATCGCATAAATAGTCTGATAGATTGAAATCAACTCATAATTCTCAACAGAATTGGACTTGCAAAAGTTTCTCAGCTGATTCTCATTGAAAGAACTAAAGACAAGCAAAGACTTGTCATGTATGTGCTTGGTTGCCAAAAGATGAGAAGATGTAGACCAAGAGTGCCTTTTAGAGCCAAATGGCTCAAACGAAAGTGGGATGGGAGGATCTAACGAAAAAATCTTTTTTTCTGCATAAAAATCCCTGACTCCGTTCACATCGACACAATAAAAGCAAAGAGGATCCTCTTCTAGAATTTGGATGGACAAATAGCTATTCTCCACTTTTATAGAATTTACTTTGTAAATGTATCCATTAATCTTGTAGACCTCGACTTTGTTGCTAAGCAAAGCTACAAGAAACCTGTCACCCAGAGAAATGCCTAATATTTTGGAACTTTTTCTCTTGAATATTCCTGTGATAGTTTTTATTATGCCACTTACTGGCGAATACAGATTAAGGAACTTATAGTTCAGAATATCAATGGATTTGTAAATAGCCTGATAAACATTCCCGTCCTCACATCCTATAAAAATGCTGCCTTTATTTATTTCCAAGCATGTAGCACAAGATGTGAGCTTGGCTGAGAAATCTGTGTTTATTATGTTGTTGGTGTCATTTTCAATTCCATAAATAAAGGCGTCCCCATCCGTCACAATAAACAAGCATTTTCCGATTTTTGCATTGAAAATTCCTTTTATAGGTTTGAAAGTTTGAACAAATCTAATGCTGGTAGTAAAGTTAGACAAAACCTCGACACTGTTTAAGTCGTACCTGCATAAATTGAGATCATAAGAGCTATTCTGTGTGTTCTGCTGCGAGCAGAACCAATATGCTTGAATTTCAGGAAGAACTCCGCAATTTTGAGAAGGAATGCTATGCAACGAAATTTCACGTTTCAGAACCAAGTTTTTTAGATTGCTGTACACAGAGCTCCCGTTTTGATAAATACTGCTTTTCAAAGGTAAGGGCTCATTGACATATTTAGAAGCTTCGACAATTTGCAAGTTTCTCATGGCAGGGTCGAAAATTTTTAAATTTGAAAATGCCGCAAACATTAGCAAAACTCTGAATATGAAATCGCTTTTGCTAAAAAAACAAATTTTTAATATTTTAAATATTCTAAACATGTCTTTAGAATTACTTTAAAAATCTTGAAAAACATAAGTACAAAATAATTTATGTAATTTTATTGTTTTTTTTTTTGAAATGTAGACGCAAATGTAATAATGCTTTGCCAGCATCTTTTTTTATTGTAATTTTAAATGCATGAATGTTAAATCAACGACCTTAACGTTAATAGTGACTAAATTATTTTAAATATCTATGACAAAATAATTTATAAAAAATAAATATTTTAGCAACTTTAACTTTAATCACCTTAAGTGTTTTTCTATTAAAAACTTTTTTACTTATACAAAGAATTTAAAATGCAAAACAAAATTGCTTTTTGAGTTTTAAATTTAATAACAAAAATTAAAGTAAGTACAATAAAATGTTAATTGAAAAAACTTTAAAAAATAAATTTAGTAAAAATAAATTAGAATTAATTAACGAGCATTAACGACGTTCAATTTCTTTAACCTGTTAAGTAACAAAAAATTATAAAGTTTATGTTTATATTAAATTTTACCTTTTTAAGTCAAGAATAAAGATCTAAAGTTTCTTTAGCTATTTAATATTGTGATTTATAAGCAAGCCTAGCAAGTTTAGAGGCAAAACACTGTAAACAAAAATTAGTTTTGAAAAAATTTTTCCGTAAATAAAGACTTAAGTGCCTTTGAAAGCTCGAGATTTTCAGTTTTTTGATCATAGTCTTCAAATCTTAGTAGTGAATTTGCAATGTCATTGAGAAGATTAACTTTGGACATTTCATTATCAAATTGTTTAAAGTATTCCTTAAAATCACGTTCTTTAGTAAAGGATTTTAGTTGTTCCAACGAAGTTATATGTGTAGTGCTAAAAATATCCTCTTTGATTTTGGCTTGCAAGTTTTCTATCTCTGTAATGATAGACATGGGTACAAGAATTAGAACATTATATGAAATAATATAAATTATATTACAATTTAATAAATGTCAATCATATCGATAATAAAATAAAGCCTATAAAAGAATATTTTGAACTATAACCAAAAAGTTTAAAAAAACGCATGTCGCAGTAAATCAATCTATTTTTTAGATTCTGTAATTTTAAACAATTTATAATTAGACTGACCGGAAATATGTTTAATTTTTGTTGACTATTAATTTACTATGCTTTTATTAAAATCACTTAAAATGTTTTAGCATGTTTAAAGTTTAGTTATTAAGCTTAAAGTTATACTTTTGTAAGTTTAAATTTTAAAGTCCGAAACGCTTTCATAAAAATTGTTTTGTAAAAATACATAATCGTTAAAAACTTGAGTTGCAGTCATAAGTAATAGTTATCTAAATACAGAAGGTAAATTACTTTAAAAATTAAAATAATATTGTCTTCTGTACTGTTTATACACTGCCAAATTCAAAAAATTCTTCTTTTATTTTGCTTTATTTTATTACATGTAAGTATTCAAAAAGTTTAAAAATCTAAAGTAAAATTGACCTACAAAATGCAAAGAAATAATTAACAATTTTTTGTTTTATTAAAGCAGAAGTAGCAAAATCTCATTTTTAAATATTAATACAACATGTACTTTAACGTAAAATTAATTTAAAAATTAAGTAAAACAAGTGAATTTTTTTAGACAATTTCAAAATAAATTTTTTATTTAAAAGATAACCTAAGCAAATATAGCAAAAGTAGCATGGAAGAAAAGCATAAAATAGCACAAAGGTAAAATCTTAAAAACAACATTTCTTCAGTTTTCCTCCTAAATTCAAACAATAAACGGTAGTGATTTTCAATAACAGTAATGTAAGATGTTGCAACCTTTGAAATTTGCTTTGCATTTGTTTTTTGATCTTCTTTAGAAAACTTTATAACCTTGCTTTTTAATAAGGAAAATTGCAAAACATCTATTTCTTTTTTAAGGTCTAACATCTGATTGTCAATCGGAGAAGTCTTCTCATTAAGTGAAAAACCTTCATTGTTTAAAGGTTCAAAATCAGGAAATAACATAAATTTTTCGTTTTCAGCAACATATAAAGAATTTTTATGATCTTGCAAAAATAATTTTAAAGAATTTAAAAGTTTAGTAATTTCTAACTGCCTTTTTTTGTAACAAAAATTGGAAGTTTTCTCATTTAGAAAAGCATTTTCAGAGTCAAAATTTAAACAATTGTTAGAATTAGCAATGTTGTTTACAGAATTTTCATATTCTGCAAAAATTTTGAATTTCATAAAATTTTCCTTTGAATCTAACTCAGAAAGTTTTTTTCTAGCCAGACATATTTCGTAATTTTTATCTGATATTTGCAATTCAAGCTCACTTTTTATAGCTTTAAATTTCAAAAACTCATTCTTTAAAAAAATGGAGTTTTCTAAAACTTTCCATTGTAAATCAAGATTTTCTGCACGACAAAGTTTGCTATGATATTTTTCTAGTGCTTTAATAATATCGCCTTTCAAATAATATTTTGGGCAATTTTTATTTAGCTTTTGAAATTCCTCTTTAAGAACTCCTATAGTATTTTCAAGACATTCAGATTTTTCAGTAACATTAAACGAAAAACAAACACTTGTTAGTATACTGAAATAGGAAAACTTCATGCAGGGTGTTTTAAACAATTGAAAAATTCTAATTTTTAAATTTAAAATTTTATATACAATTCGTACTAAAAATTTACAACACCCCTATTTTATAGATTTAAGACTTTTTATTTTGTTGCAAATCTAAACAAGAACAAAATTTCTTTACTTTTTTATGATCCATCTAGCCATGTATTTGCTTGGCCTTCATTTTACCTGAAATTTTTTTAATGAAAAAAATGTGTTTTTAGGTGTGTCAAAAGTTT
>JAPYZJ010004209.1:0-40108 GCA_030522765.1 Ophioninae sp. B BG-2022a | reverse complement strand
CTTTTTGGTACGTTTTTCTAGTTTTTTTTTTTGTAAGAATTTGTCGACTATAAATCGGACAAAGTTTGATCTGCTTCTATATTTTCTTTCTTTCTTTCTTTTTTTTTACATCGCACCCTTTTGGGGGTGTTATTGCGAGCGTAGACGAAAACACAGAGACAGAGGGGAAAAAGAGCCAGTACGATAGAGAAGATTTCGAAAGATTTTCGTTTACGTGATGAGACTTATTTAAAAAAAATTTTTTTTTCTATCGAAACAATTCGCTCAAGGCTGCAAGAAGATTGATGAGATTCGCGTGTCGTTTTACGCTTGACCAGTAATTTGCGACGTTTGCTTCCAATTCCTTGGTTTTCTTTTGTTCCTTTATTTTTTATTTGAATTTTATTGACTCATTATCTGGAGATAATTAACGTTATTATCTTTTTTTTTTGTTTCTTTGGTAAAAGACGATAAGAGAATAATAAACAATAAAAAAATCTTCGTTCGGAGATTGAAATAAAAATATATAATATTCAACGTGGAATTGATTAAAAAATGAAATCTTCGGTATTCTTGAAATTCGAATCCTTAATAAATGATTACACTTTTTTGTTTGAAACATTTTCTTTTACTTTTTCTCGAGATGTCTCGTCGTTCGGCCATGAGCGAATATCCTCGAATGAACTCGTGTGTATTTGCGGACTGACGTCAAAACTTTTATTATCGTTCAATGATCAGTTGGCACTGGAAACGCAAACTTTGAGAGACACGATCCTATTTTTCAATTTTCGATCTTTTTTTCTTCTTTTTTCTCTTTTTTTTTAATTCAATGGTTTTTTTCGTCGTTACACTACGCAGGGCTTTTTTTTATTACGAGTGTCGAAATTCTGTTGCGTTAATCGTACTTTTTTTTCATTTGTCTTTTTCATCCGTTTTGACTCGATTTTAATACTCGTGTTTTTCGTAATTTTCGTTTCTGCAAGTCAAGAGACAACTAAACCTTTCCAAGCAGGATGGAAGGGGAGGGGGGACAGGATCAAAATTATGTTATTGGTTAACGATCTTGAATGAGAATATTGCTCATTTAGAAATCCATCATAAAATATATATGTATATTTTTTAATATAAATATTCATATATATTTTATATATCTTATATCTATAATTTTATATATATATATATATACAGTTTGGGTCAAAAGTATTCGGCACTTTGCCATTTTTCCATCCGGGCATAAAATCGAATAATATCTCGGCAAAAGAAAATCGTAAACGAAATTCTGAAACAACGATTTGGAGAGGACGGAGTCACCTTCATTCCTTTATTTTGTTAAATTATTGCGATTTATTTTGGCCGATCTATTTAGGTTTTTCTTGGAAAATGTCTGGTGCTTGAAAAACTGTTATCGTGCTATGTAACTTGAAACTATACGGTTTAGAATATTGAGGCAAAGTAAAACGTTGTATTTTGTTATTTTGGAGACAACAATCCTTTTTTTTAATATATTTTCTCAAAATTTCTTTGTAACGCTATTTGTGTTAATTGATGAACGAAAGTAGCAATGTAAAGAAACTTTGGAAAAAAGATCTAAGAAAAATTCAGTTACTCCGAATTAAAGAAATACGAGTTTACATTCCTTAGAATAAATATTTCCAACTTCACGGTTTTCAAGTTACGCCACGCGATACCAAAAACCTGCATTTTTCAAAATAAAACCGATAATTCGACGAAAAAGAATTTCAAACTTTTTTTTACGAATGAAAATAAATCTAATAGGGTCCTTTTGAAAGATCTTGTCACGAAATAGTGACAAGTACTTTTTGAAGTCCAGTACGCGATTTTGCAAAACACGAAAATTGTGAAAAATCGACATTTTTTAAATGACGCAACGGTTACAAAAAAATTCTAAATATAGGAATAGAAAATGGAAGCCGGCTAGATTCTCTTCGAAACTCCGTTTCGAAAATCGATTTGCGTTTTTTTTTTTCGCCAAAATATTCGTGATTTTATCGGAGTCGAAAATTTACAGAGTGCCTAATAATACTATTGGTCATAGCTGTATACACACAAAATTGAAAAATTGCAAAATACGCTTGCGTATTTTGTAATTCCGACACTTGCCAATTGCTTTGGTCGCGTGTTGTTTTCCACGCTTTTTTTTGTCCAGCGCGGCTTTCGACTAACGTTTTTATTTTAACGCGACTCGATATCGTCTCGAAATATCATTTCGAGCAACGGAAAAAAAATGATTCATTGGAAGTGTATTTCCAAATTACTGGAAATAATTTGCCATTAATTGAAAATAATTTACTATTAAATAATTGGACATAATTGGCCGTTACTTCGAAACAATTGACAATTACTTTGAAATAATTGACAATTAGTTCAAAATAATTGACAATTACTCAAAAGAACAAGAATAATCCAAACATCCCGATCGCGATATTCAATTCCATTCAAAAATCGGTTGGACATCCGATTGGCCGCGAAAGTTGCGAAATGAAAAAAATAAACTGCTTTCACAATGAAGATCGTTTCAGCGTCTCCCATAAAGAAATCGTTCAGCCCCGAATTCCCGCACGTTTCAACAGAAACTCTATCGACGAACAAAAATTCACCAGAATAAAAAAAAACACACGTCATCTACGAAGATTTCCCTTGCACTGGGAATAACGACAAAAAATATTTGTAAAAGTGTATCCTCCGGAGAGAAGAATGCGTCCAATTCATCAAGCCAGGAAGATCGAAAGCCGCGCTCGACCGGCGTTCCAATCGGAGCGAATAATATTTATCGACTTGAAGTTTGCATCGTTCCAACGAAAATTGTACTACGATACTTTATTTTATCATTATGCAAAACCTTCCCTCAAGTTCTTGGTTGTACGGTATTTTTGAATGGACGAAAAAAAAAAATTAGCTGTAGTAAAAAAGAAATCATGATATTTCCGACAGATGGCTTATCTGTATCTCGCGTTGTACAAGTCCGATCGGGTTACGCTAGATAGCGTCAGAAATACGAGATTTCGTACTGGTATTGGTTAACTCCAGAAGTTAATGGATTTCTTTTTACTACACCTAATATGAATTTCCGTAGCAACGCTGCAAGCTTCAGCGCCGTTTATTTCCTCCACTATCACACGTAGCCAATGTTCAGTTTCGTCAATCGTCGATGTCCGAACGGACCGAAAACTGGCGACGCTTTTGGAAGGGAGACAAATCGTACTTGGTCCGGAGAAAGAACAAAAATTGAGCTCGAAGTATAGAACTTTGGAGAGAATTTAGGAAAAAAAAGAAGAGGATGAAAGACTGCTTACCGTAGCTACCGTAGCCTTGGGTAGCAGCAGCCGGTTGAACGTTGTAACTGTTGCCCCACTGATGCGGGGGTGGTGGCGCAATCTGCTGTTGTTGCGGCTGAGCCCAAGCCTGAGCGTTGTACTGTGCCGTGTAACTCGCGAATTGTGCACCGGTCTGAGGACCCGTCGATCCCCAGCCCTGATACTGCTGCATCATGTTACCGGGTGGTCCCATCGGTCCGCCCATCATTGGTCCACCCATTTGTCCATTTGGACCACCCATGTGTCCCATGTTCCCGGCCATACCCATTGGTGGTCCACCTTGCTGGGGTGGACCCCACTGTCCCTGATGACCGTCGTTCATTTTGCTCGATGAATCCCTTGGCTCCGCTCGCTTTATCTCAACCTGAAAAACGTCATAATCAACGTTGGAATCTTCGTTAAAAATGTACTCGACTCCGCGAACGGTAGTTTTTATTTATTTATTTATTTGGGTTCTCTTTTTTTTTTGGTGAAGCTTCGTTGGAACGCAACGAACGTTACTTTCGATCGCTATTTCCGAATGTAATGAAAATTCCATTTTTGACGTATTCACTTGGATCTCGTTTGGTTATTTTAGGTTAAATCGAGAAATTCGGTTTGAGAAAAAAAAAAGTAATGAGTTTCCACGATAATGGTACAAAGGGGATCGTTGAATTCCAAAGATGCGAACTTTGTTTTGCCTTTTTTTTGCGATTTATAACTATTGTTTCGGTAGAAGCAATCGTGCCGGTGAATTGTCATCGAACAAACCCAAACATAATTTCAGTCGAAACGGAAGAGTATTTTTTGTTTATTTTCTGATCAAGTTTGGCAAATTACTTTGGATCGCAACGAAAACTACTTTCGATTGCTCAATTATTTCTTCGCCGTAAACTTCGTTTGTAGGCATTCTTTTGTGTGATAGAAAACTTAAATTTGCGAAAAGAAAAAACGATTTTCCATGAAGATGAAAAACCAAGGGAAAGATCGTCGCGTTCCAACGATGGAAACTTTAACGTCACTTTTCTTTTTCCACAGCTACCATATTTCCGTAAAAAAAAATTTGCTGGTGATTGATCGTTGCAAATTACACGAAACTGATTTTAAGGTTTCGAAAAAAATGTCGCCATGTTTATCTCACTTTACTTCGGGAATTTGTGTACGTATTCGTATTTCATTTTACATTTTTCCCTTTCCACTTTTTATATCGTATTTTTTCTTTGATGTATTTCGTACTTCATATTATATTTTTTTCAACACTGAATTACCAAATTTTCTGGCATTGATTACTATACGAAATAAATTTTTCGTAACTTGAGCGCAATGCGCAGCTTGCTTTTTTCACGGAAATATTCGTTAGCCAGACGAACATATTGGTAAAAGTCTAGAGACACCATTTTTTCGTTTATAAAAAGTACGATTTTCACTGTAAAGCATGTCACCAAATTAACATTTTCAATTAACCTACGTATATTCATTCATACAAATTTATAAATTATTTATATAAATTTATGTGATTATTTAAATAAATTTATAAGCTATACGAAAGAAACGTATCCTACGAACATGCGATATCGAAAAGGACGTTGGTCGTTTTTCCGAATATCCGGAAAACGATGTACCTTAACGAGAACGTGAAACAGAACGTTTTTATTTACCATAGTTACTAAACTAACAATTTCGGGAGGCCGAATATACGTATTATTCTGAAAGTGAAAAAAATCGTCTGGTCTTTTAAAATCGTACCAAAATATTTCGTCTGTAGCCTAATATTCTAAACTAAGGATAAGTCTGTCGTTTTATTATTCTTTTCTTCCTCTTTCTTTTTTATTTTTAATGTAAAACTATAATTAAAGACGGGCTGCATCGTTAATCCGTAATAATATATGACGCCAATATTTAGACTACGTAACGTAATTTTAAATAACATTATTGGTTTTCTTTGTTGTTTTTTTCGTACAAAATCCGCATAGCTATAAGGTGGTATATATCTAAAGTCGTATTCTTATAGTATTGACAATTAAGAATATATCTATTATTAATTGTACGGTACAACTTTATGGGATTTATACAGATTTTTTGATGCATGAAATAAATCGTGTTCGTTTTCATTATATATATTAGGATGTCCCCAACATGGACCCAATTCTTTTTTATTTTTTTAATGACATTTAACGTTCTAATTCAATTATTTATTATAAAGAATTTTGGTCATTATACAGTTTAACGACTTTTCCTGAAAACGGGCTTCGATCGTCTTTTTTTCACGATTTATCGCTTTTTTGTTATGTAAATAATGATGTTATGTAGGGACTAAGACAGTTTTTCAGATTGCAGATATTTTTACGAAGAAGAAAAATATACTTGAAAAAATGGTAAAAATTTACGAATTTTAAAGGTTATACTTTTCTTTTTTTAGTAATTATTATTGCTCATATTTTCTACGTTCGATGATGCACTTCGACGATGCAATTTCACTGGAAATATCATAGAAAATTGGAAATTTTAGAAATCATTTTTCACTTAAAAAGCAATTCGTAATTGAAAAAGGGCTTCCCCCGACATTGGGCCAGTATTTACGTTATTTAATCATTAAAAATTGGAAAAACAACATTTTTAGCGCTATATTCAGGAAAAGTCATTAAACTATATAATTACCATCATTTTAAAGAATAATAATAATATATCTCCATTAATATAATTTTGTTCGATGTACTAAGGTTTGCTTAAACATTACATTTTTTATTCTAGAATGTCATTGACCCGTGCCCGGTTAATTAAAGTTTTCCATAAGGTAAATATTGTCTAATGTGATATTTGCAAATGTTTTAATAATCGAATTAATTTTAAAAAAAGATATAAG
Organism: Ophioninae sp. B BG-2022a; assembly: GCA_030522765.1. NCBI lineage: Eukaryota > Metazoa > Arthropoda > Insecta > Hymenoptera > Ichneumonidae > Ophioninae sp. B BG-2022a. The sequence continues at coordinate 33,952 of JAPYZJ010004209.1, read as the reverse complement.
ACAATCTACATTTATATTAAGATAAAAAAAATGTAAAACATAAGAATTGTAACATAAAGGGTTTGGTTATTTCATTTTTACGGTCGTCGTCGTATGAACGCGTCTCGAAGATTATTTAATGATATATATAATCTAATGATCGTTTGATTATTAAAATAGAAAAATAAATTTATAAAAAATAAATTTCAACGAATAAATCATTTCGATTTAACGAATTTTAATTTCGGTAAATGATGGCCGGTAAAAACAAAAGTTGCTTTGAGAAACAAGGGACACCCTTATATACGTTTAATAAACGTGTACATGTTTGTGTATGTGTCGTGTAAAATATACTTGTGGCTTGAGTATATGCTATACCTGTTTTCCATTCAGGACGACGAAATGCTCCGCAACGCATCGATCGACCGCGTCTTCATCCTCAAAGCTGAGAAAGCCAAATCCTGTTGTCCAAACGTGACACATTGTATATGAAAAAAAGTGCCGGCATCGATACCCGTCCGCCATGTTGCGTCTTTGATATTACTCTTTACTCGCTCTTGTATTTCATCTTACTTCGCAATTCTTTTCTCACGACTTTCAATAACCAACATTCGCAACGAATATCCTTAACATATAATTTTTATTTTAGTGCTGGGGGGGGGGGCACGGATTAAAATGTGTCCCGGAATGGGGAAATTTGAAAGGGGCTTTGGTTTTTTGGAAAAAGATGCTCGTTATTCGTATGGGAGAGAAAAGTGTCGAACGCGCCGTTCGAGAATGTTCGAAAAAGTCCAATGGCATTCTATGTCTCGACGCAAACCGGAAGTGTTGTTACAAATTTACTTGGAATGACGGGATGAATGGTGACATATCGAAAAGAACGATACAATTTCACTTGAAATATTGTAGAAAATTTAAAACTCTGAAAATTCATTTTTCAGTTAAAAAGCAATACCACCATTATTTACGTTGTTTCATAATGAAAAATTTCAACAAACGGATTTTAGCGCCATGTTGAGGGAAAATCACTAAACGGTATAATTATCGTAATTTCCAATAATGATAATGTTTCTTCGTTAATCTAATTTTGTTCGAAGTACTATGGTTTGCTTAAACACTAAATTTGGTTATTATAGAATGTCTCTTCGGGGAATTAAAAAACATACGAAAATGTAACGCCGAAAGCGTTGAAAGGAAGCGAGGACAACGATGGAGATGGGAAAGGATTGGAACAACGTTACGAGTCGTTGATTTAAAAAAAATCGAACTTCAACCTAAATTATTGAAACTTGTACAACGTTTCTCGTTTTAATAAAATCTCTTAGAGTTCTTGCATCATTGGATAAAACAATTGCAGCCTGGCGTATCAGTATTTGTTGTAGTTGTTGATTTCTTTTTTTTTTCACTTTGTTTCTACAAACATTTATCTTAGAAATTAGCTTAGCCAACTTAAGCTATGTATTTATAACTTAGCGTAGCACAGCCTGATCGAGCCTTAACACTTACGAGGCGCACTTAACAATTAATCATTACCGTTAAATTAATTATTCATTAATATCGTCCTTAATTAATAAACAATAAATGATTTAAAGATTAATTAAAGAGCAAAACGATCGGGTCGATTATTTTAATCGTGTGGCGATATATACGTGTCATAGAGGAATTTCGTTGGCGATGTGCGAGCTTTGATCGGAATTTTATAATTATTTCGGATCAATCGATCCGCGTTAATATTCAATCAATAAATATAAGAATTCTTCTTTTTTTTTCACGTTACGAATTTAGATGACGTTTCGTTCTTTTTTTTACGAGCAATGAAAAATTTGGACGAAACGGAAATACGAAATCCGGTTTGAAACCAAAAAATTGTCTCGACGTTTCGAGGGCAAAAAGATTGCTCATCGAAAGATCGCTCTCACAACTCTTCGGGGAATTAAAAAACGGACTCTCGATCCTCATATTTGAGGCTTCCATCGTGCAAAAAATATTGACTCGACCTGTAGCAACCGAGTATTGACTCGGAGTCGAGTCAATATTTTTCCGTTTGTTCGTTTACCGAAGAAAGTTCGGAACGGAAAAAAAAGGAGGAATCTCAAACGAATTTTGTGACACGAGGCTTTGCAGAGTCGTGCGAGTGGTTTTTCGCCAGTAAAGCAAAGATGGAACGGGGAAGCCAATGCCCGCGAAAACGCTTCAAAGACGCAACGCTATTATAGGCTAGCATGATGCCCAAATTTTTCCTACACGAAAAGGAAATACGGAGTTACGATTACTCACGCAATATTTAAAAAGTATTTCGAAGTCTGATTTATATTCGTGCCAAATACTGTGTCCCCAGAAAAAAGAAGCATGTAGAAATCGCTACTCCTTCTGAAAAGGTAATCGACTACTGCACAGAAGGAGCAACCTAGGAATTTCTAGGAATAAAGAATTTGGGAATCATGCTAGCCCCGCCAATTACCACACTAGAAGTGTTTCGTGAAGGAACACCAATGTTCGTATCTCTTTTTACAGTTAATAAGTGAATCTCACCTCTGGATTTTTTTTTCTCCTGATCGTACATGATGACGACCTCCATGACTTTGCCGTAGCGCGTAAAGTAGGATCTCATGTCGGTTTCGGTGACGTTGCTAGGCAAGCCGCCAAGGAAAACCTTGGGGAAGCCTCCGCTTCGTTTGGGCTTTTGCAGCGTGCGCGGATTGCACGGCTTTGGATCGATCTGTGGATTCGTTCAAGTTTTTTTGCTTTTCAATATGCAACAACTTCGTATTTGAAATTCAAGATTGAACTAACGATAACTATACCTTATCCGTTAAATCAGGAAAGAGAAAATTTCACTCACCGTGCGACCGTCCAATTGGTGAGGCGTATTCTGTAGAACGCTGGCTACGTTCGCCGGATCGCTGAAGGTGACGAAACCGAAACCCCTGCTGCGGCCGGACTCGCTGTTCTTCATAACGACGCAGTCGATCACGTCGCCGTAACGACTGAAGTAGCGCTGAAGATTCTCCTGCGTCGTTTCCCATGACAAACCGCCGACAAACAGTTTTCTGAAAAACGTCCCATAGAATTGACGCATACGTCTATGATTTGATGTTTACTACATGGGATTTCCTTGTCATTGATATAATCTGAAATTTCAGTGGCGAAGAATATCCAGAAATATCCAAATTGGAATAAAAAATCCAAATTTGGGGCCGATACGTCTTGTAAAAGCTCTGACTCTTTTTCGTTAAACGAAATTGCTCAAGATCGTGTTTTTTTTACAAGTGTACAGCGAAACTCGACAACTGTTCGGAAAAAGGTGTTGAAAATGGAATACCCCAATGCTACGCGATACAAACTGTAACGTGTGATTATTAACGAGATCCAGTGGCCCCCCGCTATTAATAGTCGCCTGGCATCTCCAAGGCTGCTAATTTTATATCCGCTGATTTTATGGCATAATCTGAGGACGGCCCCACATGTAAACGCAGATTTCACGCTCCACTGGACCCGCCTATTGCTGAGGCTTGACCAGATATGATTGATGTTAGAATGTGCTCCAAAAGAAGCTTCGTCCGAACAAATGATGTCCCAATCATTGTCTAAGCGATTCTTTCTTTCGTACAAGTCGCTATTTTACGTGTTTTTGGGACTCCAGACGTTTGTTTATAACCATACTCGGAGACCTGACGTTTTCTATACGAAGCATCTCGATAGGAGAATTCGGCCACCTGCGTACATTCGAATCTACTTTCTAGTGGTTACCAGGAAAAAATGGCCATACTGGCTTTTGTGAGACGGGACAATCACGATTTCTCATCTTTCTCGTCCTCGAATGCAGAGTTGTTACGTTAAATTCAAAAAATACCGTCTGAAAGCACGCTAAAAAAACATCGGCTCGATCACCGAGACTGCGGTGCGATCTCTCTTGTTTGCACCGAAATGAAAACAATGTCGAAACGACAGAGATAACGATAAACGGTTGAGCATCCGCAACGCGCAGATTAATAAAAATCCACTCAGCTTCCAAACACTCGAAAATTCATTATCTCGGACTCGCGATACTCGTCAATTGCAAAAAAGGGCTCCGTTGTTCGCGTACGATCAACGAAGTCTTAAGAACAAAAGAGTGCATCCAAAACGAACGCGTCCAGATGTCGAAACACTTTTATCAAGCGTAACCTCGATTTTGGCAACTCGATGTGCAACGGGGCCTCGTGGCAATAACGTGGCGCCACCCAGCGCCGAAACCTCAAACCTTCAGCGACAATTTTCCACAACCAAACCCCCTCCCCCTCGAGAACCGCGTTTTCTCACATTAATCGTAAATAACAATAATAACCGAACTTCCGTTCCATGATTGTAAAAATAACAACGATAACCGAAAACTTCAATGTTAAGAATCGATCAATTCTGCGGCTAAAGCATAGACTATAAATCATAAAAAAAAGATATTGCGTCGTCTCGGCGGTTTTTACGGGGAACCGCCGTCCGGATGTATCCGGTGCGTTCATTCGTCAACCTAAGCGCGCGGTCGAGCACGACGTGAAAACAGTCGAGGAGATCGTAATATTTCATCGGAGTCATGGTAGCGTCGAGCCGGCGCGCTTTCACCGGGTCTAGTCGCACGATCTGTCGGCGCGCTGTGTGTACACAAAAAAAAAAGCAAGACATTCCAGTGGCGAAAACCGAGCGCTTTTATCGACGAGTACGGGGACGTGGGCGGATTTCACGAAAAAAAAAACCGAACCGGCATCGAGCTGTCTCTTACTCCGATTTTCCATCTCCCCCCTCCCATCATTCCGTCGTCGGCCAAGGTGGCGTACGAAACGTTCGCGTCCCTTTCGAGACCGCTTTTTTTCATCACGCGTTCGTGCCTCGGCGAAAAAAGCACGCGAACTTCGCCAGACAAATGGTCGCGGTTTCGAAGTTTGGAAATTTCTTTATGTCGCGAGAAACTTCCGGGGAAAAGTTCATTATTCACTTTGTAAACACCAACGTAGTTTTCTTGTTCTTTTTTTTTGTCAGCTTCTTTCAGCGACGTATATGAAATCTTAGCGATATACGCATATACATATATATACAAACACTCACCCCTTTTCGTCGTCGTCCATTTCGGCCTTAACTCTCATAATATTTTGTATCACCTTAAATATTAATCACGATTAGGTGCGTGTCAGTTTCGTTTCGGCTTTTGGCCTTTTTGGATTTTGGTACGGGGACGCGCGTGGGTAATATGGCACGATGCTTAACGCGGACACGGACGAGGGTAATGGCTTCCCACAATGAACCGACGAGCGCGGAGAGACTTCGCGAGCAGGAATGTAAACGTAACGAAGCCCCGAGGCCGGAGAGTACACAGGCGTCACTTCCGTATTACCGAGCTGGTCAAATGAACGACTATGCCGAACTACGCGTATACGTGTATACATCGATTCCCAGGGCCGTAACTCTAGGGCGAACGTGGCGCCCTCTCGACGCGTTTCTTTTTTTCACCTCATGCGTGGAGTCGAGATTCACTTTAGGAACGTTGGGAATCGTCACGCTATTAAACATTTCACGAAGAATCCTGACAGATGTCGCTGATGTTCCGAAGTTCAACTGGAGACGGTCGTTCCAGAGAGCGACTTTCTCAAGCTGATTTCCGGAAGACTGGATAGATATTTAAAAATTGTCAAAATTCGCGAAAATTTGAGATATCATAGTTCTTGATAGAACAATAATCCACGAATTATTTTATATTTTTTCCCTAAATAATTTAGTAATTATAAACATATGAATTTGACACTAAATTTTTGGGCAGTCAATTTATAAACTGGTGAAACATTTATTCTAACGATGAATTAATAAGTATTGATCATTTATTCAAAGTGCTGAACAAGTACGACATGGTCTAGACTTACGAATCCACAATTCCCTCACTTTGGATTAAATTTGTCCAACTGGTAATGTCTGAACTATTAAAGTACTTAAACGACTGATTTGTATTTTGATCGATCACGGAGCATCCTCGGACTTATCGCAATAGCTGATTCAGCTATATGGCTAGTCCGGTACTGTGAAGGCATCGAAGCGTCAAAATACGCGATTTCGATCACCGCATATTCAATCTTACGCCCTAGCGGCGAAACGACGAAGCGACTCGAGGAACGAAATACGTGCGTGCGAGCACGCGCGTGTATAAAATTGATAAAGTAATTGCCGTCAATTAGGACGCGCTTGAACTTTCCGGCAATTCGTTTCGCGCGAGTCGTTATTATTTAGAACGGTAATTCTCGTCGAGGAAGTAAAACGAGGGTTAACGCGCTGATGTACCCGCGCATGCCCGCGCGTGATTGGTCGGCGAAGGAAGGGGTTCGGTGAATATGTACGGCCCTGTCACTCACCGAATAGCCCCGATGTTGTTGTGTCATTGATTTTTCTTCGTTCCCGCGTTAATCCAAACATAGCTGCCACTTCGTTGATTTAAAATAGAAAAACGATTTTTACACGTGTTTTCGACGTTTCTGATGGACGCTAAACGCATGACTGGCTTGTTATTAGGCACGGTGTAGGGTTCAACGATCTACCGTCACGGCGACCATTCCCGCCATTTTGGCACTAGTCACGTGATCAGAATTCAAACGAATGGCGCCAACATCTCGGCATTTCGATTAAACTTGCCGTTCGAGCGAACTTTAATAACTGAAAATAACGACCTTCAAATGAATTACATTCTAAATTCCAAAATCTAATTAAACCATGAATTATCGAGACGAAACGAAATATCAAATCAAGAATCTCGAGCTTTTTATTATTTTGAGTATTCCAAAGTTTGGTGAAATAAATATTTCGCAAGATAACCTAAAACTCTGACTATCAATACGGAGAATCCACAATGATCGGACGAAAACTCCAGAAAGCAGAGAAACGTAACAAAGCAAGTGAGAGTGGCTAAAATTAAGTACGTCCAGCCCTCACATTTAAAGGGCCTTCACGAGAATGTTTATAACTGATTTAATTATCAAATTTTTTCACGAAACTTCGTACCTTACTTTATTGATGTACATAAAAGTGAGATTTTCTATTCGATACTAATCCCTTAATTATCCCCATAATTCCACGTTTTGCTTTGAATGATTAATGATTTTTAATTATTAGTGATCATCGATTTATTACTCAATTAATCATCTAATTTAATTAAGTAGCTAAGGTTAGTTAAGATCTAAGATTAATTATGTAGTTAAGTTTATTTTTATTTTTATCTATTTTACGACCTCATTATTCACGTTTTTCAATGTAACAAATAATTAATAATTTATATTCAATGATTTTTATAATTTTAAGTCCAGTCTTAAGGATCATCTAAAAATTGGAAAAATTCTGATCATTCCGATTCTACATTCTCTTATTTATTTTTTTATTTTTTCAATCGTTAGCCAAAATAAAAAAAAGGGCGATTCTACGACTTCGAAGTCCTGGACTGAATCCTTTTGTGAGGAGACGTACAAAGCGACGAAAATAAAATAGTGCCTAGTCAATGATGCATTCGCAATGCAGCGATATATGTGAGCTTGTGTGCGTCCTTACAAGGATTTATTTTTTTTCAAGCCCTTCCCCTGCTGACCTTCCGAATATTTTCAGTACAAAGGGATCGTCTCGCAGAAACGAGCCGCCGTTATCGGAAAAAGGTGAGCTTGTTTCTGCCGGCGAGGTCTGAGGGACCATTGGGAGATTCGGTCTTTTGAGAAGGGCCCTTGCAAGGGCCCTTCCCGACTACCTGCGATATACGTATACGCACAAACGAATATTTAGGTAGGCAATAAAATCCTCTCCAGAGCACATTCTAGAACCGGAATCACGAGTCCTTTCGACCTGGATATTCAAAATTTGGAACGACAAAAAGTACCGAATAAAAAAATTAATACCCGCTGAGTATTTCTCATAATTTTTTTTTCGTTATTGAAAAAAAAATTTTCGTTCTGAAAAAAAAATCAAAAACTAAAAATACCATTTTTCGTTCTGAAAAAAAAATCAAAAACTAAAAATACCATTTTTCGTTCTGAAAAAAAACTCAAAAAGATGCGATCGCATTTATTTTAGAATCAGAATCGAGAATACTGGATTCAAATTACCTGGATATCTCAAAGTTTGAAACGATAAAAAAATCCAATACAAAAATTGATTTCCTTACCGAAAAAAAACAAATTTAAAAAACTGAAATATAATTTTTGGCTGTAAAAAAAAATTACAAAAGCGACAAAAATGTATCGTTCTGAAAACGAATAATTTAAAAAAATCAAACAAACCCGAAAAATCACAATTAACATTTTCGTATTAGAATGGAAAACCCAAGTAAGATCAATCTCAAAAAATTGCACGGGAAATGTGTTTTTAGGCGAAATTTTTTTTTGCCGCGGTAAAAAAACGCTAAAAGAAAAATAAACATCGGAATATTTGGGCGATAAAAAAAATAGCAAAAACTACCGGAGCTTCACTTGCGCGATATAACGAAACGAAAAAAAAAGAACACTTTTTTGCAAAATTTATACCGCGGATGCGCGAACCGAATTTTCGAAAGTACGTATGAAAATAAGCGGAGAAAGTCAAAAGACCGGATGCAGGCGTGGGATTTGCAATTCTCGGAAGGAATCGTTTGCGGGCGAGCCGATGGACCGCACGTGAGGCGATCTGGAGTATATCTCGTGCATGTTTCACTCCCTCGGAATTTCTGAGAATTCCGGCTGTCTCGAATCTTCGGACCGGTTGATTATTCACGGGGCTGCCCGGTCCGTTTCGATATATCGAACGCTTCCACGCGGACTATGAGGGAAAAAAGGAAAAAAAAATCGATAAAAAATGTACGATCAAAGAGACCGGAGTCGAATGAGAATTTATTTATTTATTTTAATCAATCTGAAAAAAATAAACGACCGTCAATTTGTCTTCGAAATGATCGCGACGATGTCTACGTAAATTAAAACTAAAATCGTACTGTAATTCCTCACTGATTTGTTATCAATAATCAAAAATATAAAAATGAATTTTCCGAAATTATCGTTTAAAGATAATATTTAACAAAACTGAAAACTTGTTTTTATTCTATATTCATATTTATTATAGTTAAAAATAAGATCGAAAATATAATTTGTATTTATTCCAAATAAATAACTTGTATGTAATTTATTAATTACGTATAATAAATATTACACTCAATTATTCATTATATGGAAATATAACATTTATTGTACGCTTGTAAAACGTTTGTTTTTTTAATTTATAAATGATAAAAACAATGATAAAGAAAATTTCAAAAATACGAAGGCTAACGATCGTTATTTGGCTTTACATAAATAATGCTCATAAATGTTTTTAAACGGATTAGAAAACGATTATCTCTTTTTATTTATTTTACGAAGTCAAAAATAACGAATTTTTCTCAAACGCTAATTATAATACGAAATCTTCACAAATCTTTGCTCAAATAAACAAAAGTACCGTCTTCGTTATCACCCGGTAAATCAACATTTCCGGTATGTTTTTTTTTGCGACTCTTTTGATGAAAGAATCCTCTGACTGCTTCCATGCATAGATATTTTCTATTAATTGAATTCCGGAACGGGTTTTATGATTTTCGTACGGAGAACCAGACAGACGGAATATACAATAATGGGGTTCTACCGGGGTACGAGAGTGAATCGTTATATGGGGAACACGGGAGAACAAACGAGGCTTCTCTATTTCTCGATCCAGACGACTGTTCCACCATGTGTGCGCAGGATTTCCAGCCTTCGGTCTCTTGCTCTTCATCCCTCTGCCCCCCCCCCCCCCGCCCTCGATCTTATCGCTGTCCCTCGACAGACCTCGTTTCAATTTTATGAGCCGTTTCTAAAAATAAAAATCCAATTTTTCCCCGTGCTCGGACCGTACGCACGTATACGTACACAGTAGTACGAAAGTCCCGTTCCTCGTGTCCGAATCGTTGTTGGGAATTTTTCCCATGATGACACTCTCGTGACGATACACTTTTGTTACAAAAATTGCCGAAGATTTTGTTTTTTTTCAATGAAAAAATGACTTTTTTATTAAGAATAATACATAAATAAATACTAAATAAATAAAGGAATTAAATAAAAAAAATGTATATGGATATGAGGAATTATATTTTTTAATAATAATTTTTTTAATAAAATTTAATGACTTTTCAAATATTTATAGAATTTTTAATTGTATTTTGAAAAATGTTTAATAATATACATTTTCTTTTGAATGTAAATAAATCGTTTAGGAACAAATATGTATAAATAAATATAAATGATGCAAAGAAGAAATATAAATATAAATGTGGATGTATGAATATTTAAATAAATGAAGCAATCTAAAATCAAATTTCACGCTGAAACGATATTTCATATTTTTATTATTTATTTAACAGAAGTGACGATTCGAAGTGAAAATTCGTAATAGCAGAGCAATCGAGTAACCGTTCAAATTTTTTCCACGAGTTTTCTTTCCCACCGAAAAATATTACTAGATGTAACAATTGTTTTTTTTTTATCAAACTCTTGTAAAAGTTCGAAAAATTCATCTTTCCGCAATGAGGTTGGCATTACGTTGGACGAAGGAAATTTTCATCTATCGAAACGAATTTTTCTCAAACCTGATGCTGCTATCAATTTGGACAGATGTGTCCAGGTGAAACGAAACGAGAGGGGAAAAATCAATATCCGCTCTTCGTTGGCGATTGGAATGCAAATTTCGGTGAAATCCGAACCGGGCCACGCGCCCATCGAAAATGCATTCGCGATGTTCGACGATCTGGAAAACCGGAAATTGACAGGATCGCCTGACGTCCGGAGATGCCTGAATCGATACGAGGTTGCAAAACTATCCATCGCAAAAATCAAGTGTAAAAAAAAAAAACGAACGTGACTTTTATGACCGATTTCACAATTGGGTTGTTTCAATTCGTCCACAAAATATCGCCATATCAATGATCTTTATTGAGTGTTTATCGAAACTGAAAACATTTTTTATTTAATATTTATATTTATAATAGTTAAAAATGAAATAAAAAATATAATTAATATTTATAATAAGCTTTACGTAAATAATGCTCGTCAATTGTTTTAAATTAATTCGTAAACCATTATTTTCTTTTATTTATTTTACTAACGGAAAAAATATCAATTTTTTTCCTCGTTAACTTTCATTATTTGTTCGTTTCGTATTTTTTTACTCGCTGAAGGAAGTGACATTGGACATCTTGTGCGGTGCAGTTTGCATTATGAATTCGTAGCGTTTAATTGGGACGTTTGTAAATTCGAGCGAGGTCACATGGTTGAATAGATATTAAACATATACCGGGTGTACCATTGACCTCGAGACCAATTAAGTAACCCAAAATCAGTCGGCACGCTGAATTCGATGAAGAGAATCAAGTGTAACGATTTTTATTTACTGGACATTTTCAAGGTGAATTGGTAATGAAAAATACTTTGGTAATTTTTTTTTTCATTTTTGGACTTTTTTCAATGTTTTTCAACGAGACGAAAACCATTTCTTCCTTACCGATTATATAAAAATTGAACAAGAAATAAAAAATTACAAGGAATAACTGAATCGAAAATATTACGAAATTAAATTAGCAACTTCATGTATATTTCTAAAAAAAAAAAAAAGAATAAAAAATATTCTTGTATATAAAAAATAACCAAGAATACGACAAATTGTTAAATATTTCAAAAATACTAAAGAAAATATTAATCGAATTGAGTAAAATTAATCGAATATTCAAAAAATAATTCAATTTCATATTAAACTTTGCAAATATAAATACATATATACAAAAATAATAAAAAACGAATTTTTAAATATTGAAAAATATGTTTGCACTTTTCTCATATCTCGGAATGACTTTGAAAATATTAATTAATTTGCTGATTTTGAAATTAATTAATTTGCTAATTTTGAGGCTTTCATTCTCAAAACAAATGGGACACCCTATGTTTATATACGTATATATTTAAACGTACTGGCGTATCACATCTATTGCGCGGTCGCGCACGTGTACGTTTGCAAAGCAGGAACTTCCGTAGTATAATATTACGAGTGATTTGTAGAGACGAGCATTTCAGTCACACAGACAAAGCGGCACATATCGTGACAATTAATCGCACTCGTTCAGTCAGAATTCCCTTAGGGCCCAAATAGGGCTCTCCCTTTAGAAATAGTTAAAGGGATCTCTGAAAGCCTACATACGAATCGGGAGGTTTCGGAGTCCTCAATTTGGTGATTTTGGAGGTCGCAATATTAATTGGAGTCTTTGAGGGTCCCAATTTCAAAAAAGTGTTTTTGACACGTGTCGCAATATGCATTGAACATTGACGCACTCGGTACGGTAATTACCATTGTTTAGTTATTCTTATTTCAAATTGTTTTTTGTTTGTGCAAGGATTGTTGATCGTCACAAAGGTGTTCGATGCAACTTCGACGTTAACCAATTATAATTGGAACTTTTATTGCCAGTAACAATACAGCAATGAGATAAGCAATACTCAGCGCAGCTGGCAAGCGTTGGAAAATCCGTATAAATGTCGACCATCGTTACGTCGGGGGTCAGTTACGTCGTACAGTTTCACGACCAAGGATAGCAAATATAATCGTTATGGCTCGTGTGATATACATCCTAATTGTCACTGCAATTGTCATCATGTGCACTCGTAAGAATTCCTCTCTGTTATCGATTTAATTGCCGAATTAATTTCTCCATTGTGAAGTCTAAACTTAAAAACGAAAAATATTAACTTTCCTTTACGACAGTGAAATATTATTTGAATTTGAAAAAATTAATACAAAATAATGTATATTTAAGGAGAACAAAATTCCGGAGTCTGTACACCTTTTGAAAAATGTACCAACACTTTTTTTGCCTCCAGATATCGAAACTAAAAACTCGAAGCTTCAAAATACTTTTTTTTCACGTCGATACAATTATTTTTCTCAGAGATACAACGCTTCGAAAAAAACAGTTGAAAAACGTTGGAAATTTTTTGGTCTTTAATTTTTTTTCAATGGTTAATCATTACTTATTAATTATTATCGATTATTAATTATTAACTAGTTATTCAGTACGACTGATATAAAAATATTACGAAATTGAAAAATTGAATTATTCATGAAACGTAAATGAATCATTTTCTGACATGCCATATAGAATTGTTGATATTTTCCAATACAGGCCTAGCGAGTGCAGAGGTAAAGCCTTGCCCGAGAAAAAACCAGATTTACTGGGAATGTGGCAGCGCTTGTCCACGCACTTGCGAAAGTCCAACGGGTGGACCTTGCATAAAGGTTTGTTGAAAAAAAAACATCAAGTCTTTAAAGTTCTCGAAATCTGATAAATCAAGTAATTATGATGATTATATACGTTCTAGTTGTCGATGAAAATAATGATTATGATGATCATGATCATGATCATAATGATGATACAGTAGAACCTCGATAATCCGAACTCCCATTATCCTAGCATCATTATACAGGGTGTCCCACCAAGGAATTTCATCCGTGAAATGGGGGGTTGGGGGTGAAATTCTAAGTCGATCGATATAAGCATGTATGGTTCCCGGTTCAACCCCTGAATTATTATTAATTTTTAAAGCATTCTTTGTCCAAAGGCGAAATCCTGGAAATTTTCAATTTTCACGCCTCGAAAGTTAATTTTTTTTATCGACTCAGAATTTCACCCCCTACTCCCGAACCCACGGATAACATTCCGTCGTGGGACACCCTGTATATTTCTATTATCAGAACTTCCAGTAATCCGAACTCGATTCGGTTCGGATAAGTTCGCATTATCGAAACTCTACTGTATCGATAATGATGATAATGTCACTTTTAACGTTGCCGATCTTGGCTCCTTCAGGTTTGCAGAAGAGGCTGCCAGTGTAAACCGGGATTTCTCCGCGCCAAAAATGGCGATTGCATTAAACCGAACGACTGCTTTAAAGATAGAGCTAACAGGAGAAGTTGATGTGCGATTGGTACGTAACGCGAATTGCAATGTACTTCTTCATCATCTGACTCTCCATTTCATTACATTTTTGTTTACTCATTAAAATGACGATTACGATGTTTATGATGATGATGATGATGATGATGATGATGATAATGATGATGATAATAATGATGATGATAATGATGATAACAATATCCAATCAAATAAAATAAACCTTCTGTCTTTTTAAAAATAATAAAAAAATTGAATCTTTTTTATTTACTCTTTCTCAATCCTATTTTCCCGCTCACCAGATGATTATCAAAAAGGTTGACCGAATTGGCTTGATCGTAAATTGACAAATAGACATCAGAACGAAATAATCATCAATTAATATCTAACAAAAAATAAAATAAACTGAATAAAAAATATACTTCAAATATGCTTTTTTTAATTGAATTTTTTAAAGATAATCAAATGAAAAATTTAATATAATTTAGAATAAGCTTATAATATATGTGAAATAAAAAATGACGGTAAATTTTGAAATAAGTAAAAAATTAATTTGCAAGTATCTAAGATATATTTGAAGTGAACGCAAAAAAAATATAAAATTTGAAAAAAAAACCGGAATAAGCTCAACGTACTTGCAAAATATTTACGTGATCGAGATATAATTATTGCGAGAGAAGAAAAAAAGGCTCGTTTGAAAAGGAGCGCCAAAGTAAATCAGGTCGAATTTCGCGTGCAAAATTACCGTCTGGATCGTGTATAATCGCCTGGGATTTACACAGAGTTCAGTGATCTGCGAGTCTGGACGATATACAAACGGTTGAGATCGCGGAGCCATGAAATTGCAGTACCACGCGAACCGATAAATTTACCGGTTGCGCTACCTACCGACTGGTATCGGGCAATCCTTATCAAACAAAAGTAACGATGGTCCTCGAGTTACCTACTACCTCAAAAAAGATTTAAAAAAAAAGTACCAAGTCGGAATCATTTACGAAACGATCGCATTTTTTGTTTGTTTTTTATTTTTATTTTTGTAACTAGGTATCTAAAATTTCGAAAAGCACGAAACGTTTCGAGTTAAAAACGATGATTTTCTTTCCTCCCGTACATTGATTCAATTAAAACAAATAGTTGAATTTTTCTCTAACCATTTAAAAAACATTTCTTTTCCCAACACTCTTTTTCTTTCATAAACGAGGCTCGAAGTTTTTTCAAGTCTCATGATCGATAGCAACCGATACCAAACGCGTCTCCCACACTAGCTATTACAACCAAATTTTCAAATTCTTCGAATTCTGTTGAAAAAAGAAAAATTCGTCGAAAAACAAAAATGTATAAAAAAACGTCATCCAAAAAATTTGACTATGACGAAGATCCCAAAAACTTCTATAAAAAAATTCATAAAAATAAACTCAAAAAGCTTGTAAACGACTATCCCGAAAAAAAAATTCATAAAAAAAATAAATTAAAAGAAACCGAAAAAAAACCATCGTGTAATTGACGATGACCCCAAAAATATCCATTAAACTTTCTTTTTTTTTAAATCCACCTCCGTTCGTACGAAGAGCAACAATTGTTTATCAGCGCCATCTGCAAAATCAGATACCTACTTCCTCCTGCGTGCCTAACTGCGAATCGAAATGTAAGAAATTTAACTTGCATGGAATTAACGGCCATGATGGGACATAAAGATTCGTCGCTTATACTCGTGACTTCCCGTTAATTTCCGGAAGGAGAGGATCTCGCGGAATGACTGCCAAAGCTGTTCGTGTTCGTGTTCGAAACGTCCGACGTTGTTCGTGCTCTCCTGCGAAAACCGGTTTTGCGATACAGCGGGTAGGAATTGATGACGATCATAGGAGCATCGTGACCTTGGGGCCTCGAGGGTTATGCGAGGATCTTTCGGTCCGAAGACCAGAGTCCAGTTAGACCAATCGTCCACCTGTTCAAACCTATCAAATTCACTTACAAAATACATTGCACTACGAACAAGATTTGCATTTTTCTCCCCTATAAAACATTTTATAATAATAGTCATCGTCATCGTCATAAATAGTAAAAATAACAATAATAATAATAATAATAATAATAATAATAATATAATAGTAGTACTAGTAAGATTAGTAATATTTATATAAATAGGTTTTTTCTATTTCCTTATTTATAAAATGTAAATATGTAAAATAAAAATATGTAAAAACTATTTACATATTTATAGTACGTATTGTAATTTCCATAAAAGTTTATAAAGGTATTGGAACAATAATTACTGTAACGGAAGAATAATAATAATCATCATCATAAGAGTTTTTCTTTTCATTTAAAAATATGGTTTATCGCAATCAAATTAATTAATGATGATAAATTATAAAACGTGTAAAGGAAAATTACATCGATAAGTTATATTACAATCAAAACAAAAATAATTATTGTATATTTATTATATCATGAATAATATCGGTTTTTATTATTATTCTTTTTATTATAAGGATTATTTTTTTAATTATTGCAATCATATAATAATTCAACAAAAAAATCAATTGGTAATATAAAATGGTAATTAATAATACTATCATTTTAATAATTATGAAAATGAAAATAATATTTTTATCGAAAATAATAGTTATTAAGTGTGGTATTGAAGTTGATTCTTGAGTGACCCAATATTTAGGAAATTTTATCAGTTCGTTCGATCTGAAGAAAAATCCAATCTGACGATGCTGAAACGAGGGGGAAAAAAAAACAATTTTGTCAAGTTGCAGGGCTGACGTCCTGGAGTTCGGTGAACGTGCTACTTTCATTGCGTCATCGGTCTCAATGTAGATATATATAAGTATTTGTAGAGAGAGAGAGGGGGGGGGAGAGAAAGAGAGAGGGAGAGAAAGAGCAGTGTGAGGCCGTCGTCAAGCAAGCATACGCGAGGTGGTCAGAGTGGTTTTTACTTTTTCATGACGATCGATGTCGAGTACCACATTGAGATGATTTTTTTTTCATCGATACATGCATTAAATGATAATTATATATGAATTATCTTTATGGTTAATTATGGACTATTGACCATGTAAATTATATTTATATAGATCGTTAATAAAACATTGATGCATACACTAATCGTGATTTTATTGTCCATCACTCGAGCAACGTAGTTTGGAAAACCGCATTTGTAATTGAAAATAGAGACGCGAACGAAATATCAATGATGGAATGCAAAATAAAAAAAATCACATAAATATAAAAAAAAAGACGTCAAAAATATATAAATAACAAAATTATAATAATTATGAAGATAAACGAAAATAAACTTGAAATTAACATACATAAATTCTGAATAACTTTCTACCGTATTAATAATTTGATAAACAAAAAAAAAAAACTTTAAGCTAATAGTACAACCTCACAAAACCCGAAAAACATATCAAATTAAAAAAAAATTAAATAAATAGAAATATCATTAAATTTTAAACATCGAAACAAACTCAGAAATAATTAAAAATAAAGTGAAAACAAGCCAATAGCAGTAAAATTGAAATAACCTTTCAAATAAATTTAGAAAAACGTTCAACTAGGAACTCCCAAACGCAAAGATAAGCAAAGAATCTTCGTGGAATCATCAAAAACAATTCTTCAAAAAAATCACGTCAAATTCAAAAATCCCCCCCAAAAAAAAAATCGACAGAAATAAATTGAAAAGTTTGGCGAACCAGAGCGAACTCGGTGAATTTCGCATAAAAAGGCCTCGCACGCGTATATTTTTTCCACGCGTCTGTTTTTTTCTATTCGCGCCAGTCTTTTCATACTCACGCACACAGAATACGTTGCGACGAGTATAATTATTGTTATGATTATAACTTTTTTTTTTAATTCTAGTTCTCTCTCGCAAATGTAGCGTGCACAGTTTTGAACACGAGATTCTCGTTTAGTCATTTCGACTGTGTGAAAGATCAGGGCGGAGTGGTGTGCACTACGGCATCCAGTAATCGGGCGATCCCACGCGAGATCGTCATTCAAAGAGAGAGAGAGAGAGAGAGAGAGAGAGAGAGAGAGAGAGAGAGAGAGAGAGAGCTTCTATGACGAAGACGACGACGACGGGGCTGTGAGACCCAGAAGAGCTCGACGCACGTTCGACGTCGAGAGAAGTGCCCCGTGACTCCCGGCTCGCACATCGCCCAGTCCTCTTCGATACAGACGAACGACGGGCCCCCCATTTAACCGTGAACCAGTGTGGCACCCGCACGTTCGAACGCCGCTCTCTTCTCTCTCTCTCTCTCTACGTTTCTTCGTCCCTCACTTTCGTTTTTTTTTTTTTTTTTTTTTTTCGTTTTGTTTCGTTTAAACTTTAATTAATTCACGGGTGATTCGATCGAACCGAGTCGGTCTATCAGAAACATTAATGCGCTACGAAGTTTCGGTAACGCGATTCGCGAAACGATCGAACGACTCGATAAACAAGAGAAAACCTGGGTGGAAGCAAAGATTCGAAGATATCAAAGTGTCGTCAATAATCGCCCCCACGTGGGCAGGTTCAAAGTGCGGTGATGTGAAATCAGGTTGATCTTATCGGTGAAAGAAGCTTACCAGGGATTGCCTGAACGACAAGGTACGTCCTCCAGTTTTATCATCTCTGATGTTTTTCATTCTTGAAAGTTTTGGATTACAAGGATGAACTTTTTAGAGGAATTATTGTCATAGGGAAGAAAATTAGGTAATTCTGGTGTACGGGCTCAAAACGGAGATAACTATGGATGATAGTCATCGAAAAAAAATCACGTTTTTCGGTGATTTCACGGTTTTAAGATTCACTGTTTTTTTTTTTTTTGTTAAAATACATTTAGAAAAGTTAAGAAGAGAATTTATAAAAATGAAACCAAGTTGAGGAATATAAACTAAACTAAAAAGTACGAATGAACGAATAAAAAAAAAAAAGCTGTAAAGAGGATGAAAAAAATTTTTTAAGTAGGCTGGAACTTAACAAAAATTAACGAACGGATGAGAAAAAATGAAGCACCCAACAAAAACGATAAATCAATTTAATTAAAAAAGTAAAATTGGTTTTCATAAAATAAACGAACCTATGAAACAAAGTGTCCGAAAAAAGTATGAACAAACAAAGTGAACAAACGCAGCAATCCAAACAATGCGAGAAATTAAACAAACCTAAATAAACAATATAATTTAAACAAATCATTTAATTCAATATTAAATGAATAAATAAACGAAAGAATACAAGAAAATAAATATAAGAATACAAGAAAATTCAGTCATCATACGAATACGAAAAAAAAAGCGAATGAACAGACAATTAAACGAATAAATAAAAACAATAACTGCAGTGAATAAGAAAAGTGTAAACAGGTGAAAAAGTGAGCGGAAAATTGCACAACCTTCATCGTGCATTCTAACGTCTTTTTCTTCTAAGGATTTAAAAAAAAAATTGATCTGAACACTTTCGTGCGTGCAGAAACGAATAAGGAGGAAAGAGGCGATTTGTGACGAGTGTTAATCCTCCTAATTCTTTTCTTCCTCCTGAAAGCCAGCATTCCTGGTTAATCGAGACTTCCTCGGAGATCTCACTGGTTTTTTATTCTATTCGAGTTTGACATTCATTGAAACGTGATTCGATAAAAACTTCATGAAGTTTGCGTAAAGTCTTTTAGGTCTTTCAATCCAAAACGTGAATTGGTTCTTTTTGATATTTTTCGTAAATTCGAGACGATAGCTGGAATGAGAGGAACTTGGGAAAAACGTGATGATCAGAAGTTGAAACTGGATGTAGGTGAGAAGTGCAAAGTGCTCGAAGAAGAGTGAAGGAGCGAAGGGAGACGAGAACCGTTGCACGCTCTGATTATCCGCTTCTCATTTGGTCTTTGCTGCCGTCACAGTTAAGCTTTATCCAGACTGTGAAACGTCACGACTCTTTGTTTCTCTCTTTCTCTCCCTCTCTCTCTTTCTCTTTCCAAAAGAAAATGAATGACAAAACAAATCGGTCATTCCGGTCGCCAGAAACGAAGCTGACGACTTCCAGTTTGGTTGTCTTCAATGGAGATTCATTTTTCGCCGGAATCGTTCCACAAAACCATGAAGAACCGAAAAACTTTTATTTTTTTACTTTCGGAGCTGTTCCGCCTATTTTCTGGTCTTCGGTTGACCGAACAAAGAAATACTTTCGAGGCGATCATTAAAAAATTTCGGCGTTCAAACTGGTCGTTTGCTTCATTATTTTTCTGCCACAATGCTCTTCATAACCGGCTCGAATAATACTCGAAACTCAAACGGGTCACACGTGGTCGAAGTTATCGAGCAACTGCTGCGCAACGCCAATGAACACTCGCCAATTTTGCTCCGCGAAAAAAAAAAAAGATCGTCATGGTCGTTGCATCTTTCCGGGTGTAGAAGTTTTTCCACGCTGACACTTCCGCGTTCAACATCGTTGAATAATTTAGAGAAGAGGAGAAATTCGCCAGGGACTTTTTTGAACTTGACATATTCCCAACAGGATTCAACAGTCCGGACGTAGGGAGTCCACGTGGATTTCGAACTATTTTTCAATTGACGTTTGAGATTTTTTTTTTATTTTAAAACGGCGTTTTTCCTAACACTCAAAAAAGTAATTTTTCGTTATCCTGCGGACGGATAAGTTAGGAAGTTTCAAACTGCATCCAAATGGCTTTAGGAGTTTTTTAGACATTTTTTAGCACGGAATTTGCCTACATAGAATATCCACATTGGGATCCAATTGGACTCTGCACTGTTTCCCGATCAACGCTTTTTCAGAATTCTCTTAACGTTGCAATCGAAAATACGTGAAAAATCACGAACAAAAAACCTTCGGCAAATCGAAACGTAACCTGCGCGCTTTCTGTGCGTGTATGTATGATGATATTGTCTAAAAGGGCGTATGAATTAATCACAAACGATAATAACAATGGATTTTCAGTGATGACGTTCAACCGGATTTTCAGAACATAATTGTCCAAGCGAATTCCACTTTTTCGAAATAACATTTACACTACTTAAAGATCCGGCTATTTTTGCGGTTGTTTAAATTTTCATTAGGAACTCCAACGAAAAGAATGCAACAGGATTCATCAAGTTGTTTTCAGATGGTGATATCGATAAAGTGGGAATCTTTCGGAAACGAAATTAAAGCGATTGGGTGCCAAGGGCGAATCCTAATTAGCCCAAAGTACCACCACGACATTTTGGCACTTTACAATACAGATCCAATTTGCCATTAGACCTCTATCGTAATGTAGGAACCAGTATGGGTATCCAATTGTATTTCACGATAATTACACGGTTTCTGATCGTTCCAAGTCTTTTCGTACCTTCGATTGTGCTCCTACTTCTTCACATCTCGCAAAACTAAAATCCGAAAAAATCTCCATAACAAATCGAGCAAGAATCAATATTGGCGATTCAAATCAGTAACGACTTCCGGAAGAGTCATTCATAAAAAAAAAACAAACATACGAGTGTATTACGATGTCGAATGGAGTCCGCAAATAAAGCTGGAAGAAGATTGACCGTTACCAGCTGGAGAACGATGCGAGATGCGAAGATGTGAGATCATTAAACTTAGCATGTGAAAATTATAGGCTTGGAATTGTTCTTGGCGAGTTCAGTGCACCCAGGGAGTACAATCCTGCAAAATTAGAATAGTAAAAGAGGGATTACCCTAATGAGGCGAGAGAGAAATACAGTGAGAGAGAAAGAAGCGAGGGGGGGAGACAGAGAAAGGAGAAAAGCGAGACAGGAATACAGAGAGGATCCATGAGAACGGAAACAAGCGTACGAGTACACTGTGTATATGCCTCAGTGACCATAGCACGCCCTCGGGTATTAGAAACACAATCGAGAGGGTGATGATCTTCATATGTGAGCCTCACTGGAGGGTACTCCGGTAAAGTTCAATGATATATCTACGCTGTGAAAAAATTACATGAAATTTGCAATAAACGTTATCTGGCTAAAGTGAAGATAGTAAAATTCCCTGCGGTTTATCGACACTGCGATGATTGCATGATCGAAGCTACTATAAGCGAAGAAGATATCTGAACGTACAACTTGGGAGGTTATCTTAAAGGCATGACGAACACACGTGACACGCGAGTGCGAGAGAGATAGTCGAAACGTTTAAAACCGCGATTACTCAAGAATGAAACATTTTTATCCAAAATGGGGACCACGGGACCCTCGGTGCCATCGTCCTAAATGCACACAACAAATTTCGTACTGATTGGTTCAGCCGTTTCAGAGAATAGTGGTTTCAAAATTTCGAAGTGGACGGAGACGTGTTCTCGGTTTCTCGTCGCAATTTCTCATGGATGAAACATTTTTATCCAAAATGGTGAGCAGGAGGACCTCGGTGCCATCGTCCTAAATGCACACAACAAATTTCGTACCGAATAGTTCAGCCGTTTAAGAGAATAGTGATTTCAAAATTTCCAAGTGGAGAGGGGCGTGTTCGTAACGCCCTTAACCTGTGTTAATTACAAAAACTTCTTGAATAAATCCAGATATCTTTTTACGAAACTACAAATATATACTATTGTTTTTACGGAGGTGCCATTTTTGTGCAAAAACCTGATTTGACCATCAGTGGTGTAAAAATGGTAGATACCGTTATAATAAAAAAAAAAAAACATGCTGGTTGCTATTTTACGACCCCTAGTTTCAGAATCTCGTGCCTTTTCGACAGTTACGAAAAGCCACTTATTTGACTTGATCAATGAGCGATTACAGAAGTCCTCCGTGTCCACTCTTGGAACAAGTGGGTACTAAAATGACGTTCACGGTTCGTTCACTCTTCGAACGATTCGAATATCGGTCTGGAGTGTCGTCCCTTTGTCAACCATCTCTCGTCTCTCTCGCCAGCTCTCATCCATCTTCCGGGAAAGTAACTGCGTCGATTCAAGTTCGAGAAGGGTTGTGACGCGAAAAAGAGGACATGAGAACGGGAAGAGTCATTCTGCGCGGTTAATTCATCGTGAACGATTTTATAACGGGTCTACGCGGGGAGTTCACGTTTAATGTTTTTCACGATTTGCCACGCCGTTTGTTACGCCACCGGGACTTTCTTGGGACACGCTAAATTATGTCGAGATCGTTCCGTGGCGATCCCCCTTAACGTTCTCTCCGAATCTTTTTTCTCACTGACCGAGAATCGCCGTTATAAGAATTCCTTTTTTCTCGATCGTCACTTCCAATCGAGCGTGTCGCTTGGAGAGCGAGAGCTTTCATGAAAATTACCCTAAAAAAATATGGAGAACGAAGATTACGTCACAGGAAGTTCTCTTTCGATCTTGGTTTCGATGATTCTGGTTTCGGACGATGCGCGGATTTTGTACCTTATTCAAACGTAAACCTAATTAGAGACATTGATTTCTGCTTTCCAGAAAGCAAACTTCGTCCAGGACCCATTAGTGGACCTTTCGACGTCACCACATCCACCCAGTTTCACGATTTCTTCGTGATAACGATATTAATTCGAGTATCGAGGAGGAAATGAAACGAAGAAGAGGAAGGTCGCGGGAGTCATCACGCGGAATTGAACAATCGTGACTGTCGTTAATCTCCACTTGGACCGCGATCTACGCGACGAGGAACGATTCCGGACACTTCGGTATAATTTGCGATATCACGGCCATCAAGATCGTCATCGAGAAACCCCAAAAACTTCGTCGTCGGCCGTTTAATTGCGAAAAACGAAAGGTGAGTCTGGATTAGCGATACGAAATAGCTTAAGTTGTCCTCCGCATTAAAATTAAGGTTTCACTGTGACCGGCAAAAAAGTATTTCGTAAATTTCGAAATTTCGTTTTATTGCTTCGTTTTGAGCTGAAATAAAGTCATGTTATTCCACGTGCATCAAAGTACATTCAACTAATTTTTTGTCGACGATAAAACAATATACAATACAATAAATGATAAAGTGAACGCCTACCGGAAATTTCTCCTTTCCTGACGCGGTGGATATCTCTAGGTTGATTCGTCTGAAACAAAAAGAATATTGGCCTTAATCTTCATTGACGTAGCTATCAGCAAGCGTAACCGTTATTGTTAATTTTCTTAGTTTTTGAAAATATGGCCGCTTTTCGAAATGAACAGTATTATTTTCACCAAAAATATTTTGATTGAAGCTGATTAAAAAAAAATTTATCAAACAAAAAACGGCTACGATCAACGATCGCTATTGTAATTGCGAAAAGTTTAGTGCAAAAATGTTACATATCTGATTATTATTGCTCGAGTTATCGTTGGTAACACTTCGAAAGAAGTAGTTTCGAAAAAAACGCGATAAAAACGCGCTACTCAATCCTACTAAATGTGCTGTAACATGGTTTATAGTTTACATGCTATCACTATGTAAACCATAAAATAACTTTTGATACACATATTTTCAAGCGTACGTGCAACAAGCAATTGCATCAAAATCGATTTGTTAAAACGATCACAGTGTAGTTGCCCCTTAATCGACTAATCGAAAATCCGTACGATTTCCGCAGACCGATTGTTGATCGAGATCTTAAAATGGCTACGATCAGGCCGACCAATGCCAAGTCCTGTCCGAGGATCCTTCAACTTCCGGTGACCGTCATGAAGCCAATGAACGTTTCCGGTTCTACGATAGTGCCGCTAAAAGAGATTCGTGATTGTAGTAGTTTCGTGGATCGCGAGATCGAGTGTCGTAAATGGTCCCGGTGACGGAAGAATTCGGTGGCTCGCTCTGGGGAGTGATGCGAAGACGTCGAGGTCTCGGGAGTGCCATCGTTGGCCTGACCTTGGGCCTCTTCCTCGGTTTTTTTGTGCTCAATTATCGTACGATCGCCTGGAAGCGTTTGGAGTTGGGAAACAGCGCGATATCGTTGAGCAACGAGGACGACAACATGGCGACGGTCATTGGGCGCGATGAAATGGTGGCTGCGCGCGCAGGCTCGCCGCCGGTGCGCAGCAGCGAAGCTTCGCGTCTCCTCTACGTTGGGGTCATGACGGCCGAGCGTTATCTCGGTACTCGGGCCAAATCCGTCTACGAGACTTGGGGCAAAGACATTTCCGGTAAAATTGAATTTTTCTCGTCCGAAATTTCTACCCGCCCGGAAAATTGCTCGGAACTGCCGTTAGTTCCGTTGCCTCGGGTCACCGATGTATATCCGCCACAAAAAAAATCCTTTCTCATGCTTCAATACATGTGGAAGAATTATGGCGATCGTTACGAGTGGTTTTTACGTGCCGACGATGACGTTTACGTAAGGACAGACAAGCTCGAAAAACTCTTGCGCTCGGTCGACTCGAGGAAACCGATGTACATTGGACAAGCTGGTCGTGGTAGTAACAACGAACGCGGTCATCTCTCGCTGGAGTACAACGAGAACTTTTGCATGGGCGGTCCGGGTGTTATTTTGTCGAGGGAAACTCTTGGAAAGATAGTGCCTCACATCAAGCACTGCTTGAAAAATCTCTACACCACGCACGAGGACGTCGAGGTTGGACGTTGCGTTCAAAAGTATGCCGGCATTTCTTGCACTTGGAGCTATGAGGTACATTATTATTATTTTTATAATAATAACAATAATAGTTATAATAGTTATATTAATATCGATAACGATAGAGATAACGTGCCTAATCGCGCTCTGCAAGATTTTCACGATACCGTATGAGTGGATTCTGAGCGGGATAGAACTCGCTTTACGATAGGTATACAAACAAAAGACATTCAAGCTGGGTCTAGGAAGTTGTAAGAAGAACCTGCTGGTGGACCGCTGCATCATACAGGACGCGGTCAGTACAGGCGAAACCTCTCAGTTGCTTGTATAAACTACCGCAAGGTAGTCACCCACCCAGCCATAGACTGACTACTCATGTACGCGAACGCCTTTCGGTGAGACCGTGAATAGTGGTTCTCTGTGTAGAAATCGACCTAAACGAACTGGGATCGACTTTTAAAAACTGCGCACCAGTAAAATCTCCATGGAGATCTTTTTGTGTAGAGCGACAGAATTCCTAAGCTTGGAATTTGGTAAAAAGAGATATGGTGACTTGTCTGTCGAATCTCGGAGTGGGGTAGGCAACCCGAACTACGAATGACCAGAAGGCTCAAAATCCCGAATTGGAATATTCCGAAACTACAAATTTTGTAAATTTTTGGATTTGTTTGACTTTGTTTAAAATCAAGGGTTTTAAATCTAACTAACGAACCCAACCAAACCCAAACAAATTTCGTGCTTTTGCTGGCATGACCTTTAGGAAATTTGTAGTTTCGGAATTTTGAGCCTTCTGGTCAATCGAAGGTTGTGTTTCCTACCTAACCCACGACTCTTGGCTACCCAAGACCCAGCTTCGGCGAATAATCACGGCTGCTGAGCAAGCAATCTGAGCATCGTGACTCGTCAACATCTGGGCAAACCCATGCACGGTGTGTTCTTTCGCGGTTGGCTGCCCGGCTGTCCGAGCCGGGGGGGGGGGGGGTTATTTGTGCGTGCCGAGACGCGGTTATCAACAGCCTGGTCTATCGTTGCTGCGTTATACATGATTCACTGCCGTACATTACGGGTCAAGCGCGTTAGGAAGCGCTGGAGACATTAATGCATGTACTATCATTGGCCTGGTATATGCAGTCTTTGGCTATAAGGTAACTGACCCATGTAAGGCCCAACTTATTTTTTTTAAGTAAAAAAAAACTATAAATGTTGAAATGAAACAAAAATGTTTATCTAATCATTTATTCAATAATCAACGTATTAATAATAACTTTGGTTCAGAAAACGGGTTGGCTTTAGAAATGCGTCGCATGAATTCGTGGTTTCTGGAAGTGTAAAGGGCTTAAGGGACTTCGCCCCTAAACGTCAATTGTAAATTTATTTGCCGGAGTTGCGTTTAAATATTTTTAAGAAATTTTTTCAAATTCGTAAAAAGTTTGGGTTTGTTTGGGTTTGTATGTTGTATTTCTGGCGGGCGAAATTAGTAGGGGATTATTCCCCCTCCCCCTCCATACTCGCCACTCTTCATCGCAAATCCGTAAAATAGCGACGTATTTCTAAAGTTTTACCCACAAAAAAATGTTCACTATTAACTATAAGCTTTTTAAAAAAAGCGTCTTCTGGGCCTTATTCAGACCACTGTTACTGATAAGCCCATACCAGTTGTAACTTCGTACAAAAAACAATACAAAAATATATAATCTTCAATTTTTAACTTAAATTTCGATAATAACATGTATAGAGCTGATAAACCACTACACATAATTAGAATAAAGATTCACTAAGAAATATTGAAAACATTTTTCAATATTTGATCCAATCCGGTTGACTTTGTAGTTTTGGATATTTAAAACGTGGGCTTTATTAGGCACTGGGCTTTACATGGGTCAGGTCACCTTATCCGTCATCATAACGCGGCTCTGTTGTATTACCATTTGCGGCAATCTTATGGGATAAACTGGGACGTGTGACGCCTTATTTGCCAGAGAATGTTGGCTCCGTTGCGAACGAGAGGTCCAACATTTATTGGAACTTCCGGTTTGCGACTAACGACCCTCTTTGAGCAACTAAGCCAGTTGTTGTCCTCTTCGATTTCGACGACAAGACGATATACATCGTTGAATTCTCGATTCCGACCAAGACGATCGTGTCTTGAAAGGAAGCGGAGAAACGGATCAAGTATCAACCGCTTCTGGCCGAGTTTTGTCGACCGGACTTGAAGCCTTAAGGTGGGCCTTAAGGACCCTTATTGGCCTCGTCTTTAATGCGCTCGAGGGAATGAAAAATTCTTTTGTGACTTGCCGGCATATCGCTGTGCAAACCCAATATCCTTTTGCTATTGATAACAGAATTTTTCAGTAGTATTTAAATAAAAAATAACGAACTATACGTATAATATTTGCAGCTGTCGTGTGTGAAATTTTACCTTAGACCAGAGATTTTCGCGAATTTGAAAATAGTATGAACATCTCGTGAACTATGACACTTTTTAATTATTGTATTCATTATCATCGAAGATTATTGTTACGAAATAATTTTCGATTAGGTATTTGAGGAACAATGATAATCGCCAAACTTCTAGGCACGTGGTAACTATCGAATTCCTAAAATCCGCGATTTCAATGATTTTTATTACGAGAGACGATTATTAATAAATAATAAATTACTGAATAATAATAATTAATCAATAAAATCTCAATAATAGCGGAACGAGCTCTCGTCGGCAAATGCAACAGAACTAGATAGTCTCGATGCAATAATTCTTCACTCGTGTCATGTAATTGACACGAATGAGAGAAACAACAAATTATTTCTTTGTTTTTTTTTTGTGTTCTTATCGTGCACTTCTTTGCGGTGAAAAAAGTTGCAGAATACGGACACGCACGCGTGTCGGGTTACGTTCGAGTACACTTTTTCAAGCACGTCACGACAATTAAATCAAGCTGGCCATTGACCCGCTTCCAATGCTTCAATAATTGTGCCGCGGGTCAGACGAGTTTTCATTACTCGTGCACGAACGCCCGCCTCGCCACATTTCGATACGTATCGAATTTTTATCCGCCGTATCATTTTATCAGCCGAGAATTCCCACACGGGCGTCAAGCGTCGTCTCATTAGCCTTTAAACGAGGAGCATCAACTTTCGCACGGTCACAAAAAATTTGCTTCTCTTTCGATTATTTTTTGTAAAAAATTAATTAACAAAGAACTGGAAGGATACTCAGAGTAATCAATTCACTGATTAATGAATTACACTGATAATTAATTAATTAATCAATGACGCTAATGATAATTTAATTCATTAATAAATAAATTATATAAATGTATAATTCATTAATATAATTTATGAATAGCATTAATGAGAAATTAATTATTATATTAATGAATAATTAATGTATTAATTGATCAATTTGATTAATGTACGATTAAACATACAATAAATTGCTTAATTGATAAACTATATTAATGTATGGCAATAATAAGTGAATATTTCATTCATTAATATATAATTTGGTATAATAATTTCTTCATTATTATCGAACAAGTAATTATTTATTCGATAGGAAACACTTAAGTTTTTATTAATAAGCATGATCAATAAAAAAATTTACGCACCACTAAAGTACATAAATGAGCGATTATTCTTTTATGAATTATTATTGAAGAAAAATGGATTTATTAATGACTACGTGATATGAATAAATGATTAATAAACTGAAAGAACATTAATAACAATTTTTCATGTTACAACTGTGGACTGTATCATTTTATAAATTATTTTCTACACATCAGAGACAACAAGAAAATCACGATAACCGAGTCTTTTTTAACAGTAAAATCGTTGGGTATAAATCATATCGAGTTTCCGTGCAACACTCGCATATATGTATACGTAATTACAGACGCGTATTCGTCTGTAGACCAAAGTCTGATTTGGTCTTTCTTACACGTGTTTTTTTTTTCTCGTTTATTACATATATTTATAAATCCTTTCACGATTACCAATCGTGGTACGAGGAGTGACACAAGGAAAAATCGGCAAGTCTTGAACGCGCACATGTAACGCAAGGGACACAAAAAAGAATGATTATTCAAGCGAAAAATTCAGTTTTTCCTTGCTTTCGTACTTATTAATCGAGCGCGATCGTTTATATCGTTGAAATATGACGCGGCAATTTTCAACGATGCGTCGTTGATGAATTGATAATTGAAACAAAGATTGATCAGGAAAAAAACAAACAAAAAAAGTTTTAACAAACAAATTGAAATTGACGAATAAAAAAATTAATAAAATTCAAAAAATCAGAACTCGACGTATCGTTGGGGTTGGTCGTCGTTGGAATACACTTTTTTTTTTTATTAAATCGACACAAATTTAAGATGAAAAAAAAAAAGAAAAAAAAAAAAAAGAAAAAGGCCTACCGACGAGACAACCCCACTGACTTGGGGCACGACGGAACAGTCGAGCTATTCAGATTCGATAATTCGGTGATAACGCCGGATATATTAGACCGATAATCCACTCCAGCCCTCTCTCAATTCTTCTTATCTAATTCGTTTTTTTTTTTTCTTTGGAGCTGGACCCCTGTTACGTAACGTTTAAGGGGAAAGAAAGGTCTTTTGAAGCTCGAGGAGCACTCGCGCGATTGCAGCAAACGGTCGAGCACTTAAATCGTAATTTACACAACGCGAATGTACACACGAGTATAGAAAAAGAACAGGCGGAGGAGAGAGAGAGAGAGGGAGAGAAATCTTAAAAAAAAAAATTGTCTTCGGCGCACAAATCCGCGCGCGTTTGCTCGTTGGCAATATTGTTTGCGCAAACAACGTAAAACAGCGCGAACAAATTTGATTTGCAATTTAGCTCTCGAGATGGTAGATACTCCGTTGGTACTTCCCGGGACTCCGAATTACGGCAGCTTCGATCCCAGAAGTCATATTTTACCATGAAATGGCCTGATAATTTTGAAGTATTTTATTTGTTGAAAATAACAAGGGTAATTGAAACTCGAACTAAGAAAATCGGGAAACTTTTTTAATAATTGATTTTCCGTCTTTTACTGCGGCGCGGACAGTTTTGAATTGTTTTTTGGAATTTGATAAATGTTGAATGATAATGGGAATGAAAAACTGAAAATCATATCCTTTTCGATTTGAGTTACAAAAATATTTTGAAAAAGCGCGCTTTTTACTTTTAAGTCGATGCACAGTGTTTTAGATTTTTTTTTTAGTATCTGTTAAATATGATTTTCATGTGTGGTTCGTGAGCTATGAAAAACACGGAAACATTTTTTTATGCCGCTTTTTTATCTTTTATTTTAGTGCGGATAATTTTAGAATTTTTCTTTTTATATCACTTTTATATAATTATATATTTTTTTATATATTAATGTTTATTTTATATAATTACATTTTTATATATTTCTTTTATATTTCTTTCATAAATATTTTTTATATATAGGTAACAATGAAAATAAGAAACCGATATAAAAATCCAATAAAATCTTCGCTGTCAAATAATTGAATCATTGTTTCAATTATTGTTTATAAATATTCTTATTTATCGATTACTATGAT
Source organism: Ophioninae sp. B BG-2022a (assembly GCA_030522765.1). Classification (NCBI taxonomy): domain Eukaryota; kingdom Metazoa; phylum Arthropoda; class Insecta; order Hymenoptera; family Ichneumonidae; species Ophioninae sp. B BG-2022a. The sequence continues at coordinate 2,946 of JAPYZJ010004209.1, read as the reverse complement.
TTACAAAATGTGAATTGCCATAAAAATAAAAAATAAAGATTTGACAAGAAGGTTCATTGCATCGAAATAATGCAAACGTCTACCCCGTGTCACAACGGACTTCCGGTAAATTGCACGGGGGAGAGAAAACGATTACTAGAAACAGAAACATAGTGACGAAGAGAGGTGATAAGAATTGAGGGTTCTTTACTTTTGCGAGCTCGAGCAAAAGGTCTCGTAACCTTCTCGATCAATTTGACACCGGTAATGCACATTTAAGCTTATACGTTTATACAGAGCATTTCTGCACATGTCATATACAAGAATATATATACGTATATGTAATAGTACGAGCGATTGCATCCGGCATTTACTTTACGAACGCCCGTGGACAACCAGACCTTGTTAATTCCACCTCCCATCTATATTCGTAAATGTACATGTATTTATACGAAATTGGACAATTTGAGACTTTCCCTCGACGGGAAGACAACTTTTTATGATTCGATACCTGCAAAACATTATCCAAGAGAAAAACACTCAAGAAATCCAATCGAGAATTCATTCTGTGATGGTTCCGATTAATGACGCTAGAAATATATTGTCCGAATTGTATGTGAGTTATTTTCGTGCCACGACTACAATTGTCTCGTGTCTGCCAATTTGAAACGTCAACGATCCGCGAAGCATCCGGAAATAAATATACTACTATACCTTTATCCGCTCGTTTGAAAATTATTTCGAGTTATTCGCTTCGTTGAATTCGACGAATCAAATTTCATCTACGTTGAAGCAGTATTAATGATATTGAAGAAACGAATGAAAATTAACCAAACTTAAGCAATTTTCGAGTAAAATTAATAAACTATTTGTTTAATGTTTCTTCGACGTTTTGTCAATTTCATTCATTTTATTTTAACGTCTATTCAATCTCAATTTGATTTGGTAAATTCAAATTGCTACAACTTTGTTGCTTGAATAATTAATAAATTTGATATAATTGAAGAAAAAAGCTAATTGAGATTTTGCTGTAGAAATTAAAGAAATGTTGAATGAAAATTGACCAACCTGAAATAATATTCAAGCAAAATTAATCAACAATTTGATTCATGTTACTTCGACGTTTCGTCAATTTCATTAATTTTATTTTAACGTTTCTTAAATCTCAATTTCATTCGTTAAATAAAAGTGGCTGCAACTTGATTGCTTAAATAATTAATAAAAATTGAAGCAATTGAAGAACAAAGCGAATTAAGATTCGTCTATAAGATCTATTTTCTGAGACGGCGATATACAGGGTGTCCCAATTAAGAATGTCATCCTTGAAATGGGAGGTTAAGGGTGAAATTCTGAGGCGGTTGATATAAGCCCGTACGGTTCTCGGATCAACCCCTGAATTGTTATTAATTTTGACAGGCAGCCCATCGAGCGCGCCCCTTCAGTGGGCTTAGCCTCGAAATAATTATAATATTTAGACGTTTAGTGTCATATCGCAGGCCCATGACGATGTTTTTTTATACCTTGAAGATAAATCCACAATTTGGTTCGCATCGAACTCTGCATTTCTAGGGAAAAATGTCGAAAAAATGTTCTAGAAAGGTTTTTCGTATTTCCCCAGTCTAATTCTGCACTCTCGGCAAAAACTCGGGCACATTCGTAATCAGCAGAAAATTACCGATTGAACAGGCCCTTTTAAGAGTTTAAAAACGGAAAAAAATATTTTTCGACTTTCCTGGCCACTTTTCCGAAATCTCAAAAATCACGAAATTTCAAAAGGTTGTAGGGTGAGCTTTTTATTGGCTATGGAGATTAATTCGGTGGGTTTGGAAAAGGTTTTTGCCTGACTTAAATAACGGCGTTGGGTTCGTATCGATATCTCGTATAGTTTTACCAGAAAGTCCACTCGAAAAGCGGCAGAAAAAGAGGCAAAGGGGTATGTATGGAAAAATTGGCAAAAATCGATGGTCTAACTTTGAAATTCTGCCAAAAATCGAAAAATTATCGGATTTTAATGATTAAAAAAGCATTTTGAAGAGAAAATCATAGCGAAGAGATTGAGCACAAAGTGGAGTACCAAATGCAAAAGAAAAAAAAGTTATCGATAATTTAGTAAAAAAACTTTTTTTGCCCTAAAATCAAACAAAATTTTGGATTTTTTATATTTTTCTTAATGGTCTATTTTGATGTAATTTAATCCTCTGAGCACGAATCTACCATTAGTTTTCCCCAAAACCCAAAATTTTCATCAAAAATCGTAAAAAACTTCTAAGAACAGGATTTTCACGATTTTTCCATAAAAATTTTGGGTTTCGGGCGAAATTAATGGTAGATTCGTACTCAGGGGATCAAATTACATCAAAATAGACCATTTAAAAAAATATAAAAAATCCAATTTTTTTTTTCGATTTTAGGGCAAAAAAAGTTTTTTCACTCAATCATCGATAACTTTTTTTCCCTTTAGGATTTGGTACTCCACTTTGCGCTCAATCTCTTCGGTATGATTTTCTCTTGAAAATTCTTTTTTAATCATCAAAATCCGATAATTTTTTCTATTTTTGGCAGAATTTCAAAGTTGGACCATCGACTTTTGCCAATTTTTCCATACATACCCCTTTGCCTCTTTTTTTGCCATTTTTCAAGTGGACTTCCCGGGAAAACTATGCGAGATATCCATATGAATCCAACGCCATTATTCAAGTCAGGCAAAAACCTTTTCCAAACCCACCGAATGAATCTCCATAGCTAATGAGAAGCTCACCCTACGACCTTTTGAAATTTCGTGATTTTCGAGATTCCGGAAAAATGGCCGGGAAAGTCGAAAAATATTTTTTTCCGTTTTTAAACTCTTAAAAGGGTCTGTTTAATCTGAAATTTTCCGCTGATTACGAATATGCCCGATTTTTTTCCGAAAGTGCGAAATTAGACTGGGAAAATGCGAAAAAGCTTTCTAGGATATTTTTTCGACAT
>JAPYZJ010004208.1:0-47533 GCA_030522765.1 Ophioninae sp. B BG-2022a | reverse complement strand
AGCTAACGTGGACAAAATCCTCTGGCTGGAACCCAAACTGACCCAAACAATCAAGAAAAATTTGGAATTGAGAAAAAGCTAACGTGGACAAAATCCTCTCGCTGGAACCCAAACAAACCTAAACAATCAAGAAAAATTTGGAAGTGAGAAAAAATCCTCTCTCTAGAACCCAAACAAACCCAAACAATCAAGAAGAAAATTGGAATTGAGAAAAAGCTAACATGGACAAAATCCTCTCTCTCTGGAACCCAAACAAACCCAAGCAATCAAGAAGAAAATTGGAATTGAGAAAAAGATAACGTGGACAAAATCCTCTCTCTCTCTGGAACCCAAACAAACCCAAACAATCAAGAAAAAAAATTGGAATTGAGAAAAATATGGCGTCGGCAAAGTCCTTTTCCTGCCGAGCAGAAAAATCGTGAAGCTTCAAAGTTCAGCTGGCTGTTGAAGCAACAGATCGTACAAAGTCTCTCGCGCATATTCCCGCAGTGTATTTTCGGACGAGCGTGCACCCAACCGCCTGAGTAAATTATTTATCTTGACTTGCGTTTCTTTAATCGCTCATTCTTCAAAGTATCCGATACAAAGCGAGCGTGGACGAGGTCGGGCCCCAGAGAAAAAGACAACTACAGAACTACAGACACGAGCAAGGGGATGATTATTCAAATTATTGGCAACCGGTATTCAGGCAAATGCTTCAGGACAATGAGTATTTAATACCTCGAAGTTTTCTTTCCTCGAAGATTCTCTAATCATTTCGATGTCTACATCTATTAATTATTTTCCTCTGTGTTTTAACTATCCATGAATCATACAAGCCAAAAGTAATTTTTTTTCCATGGCCAGAAAAATTCATAACAATTTACGTAAACTTGGAATTCTTGAAATTATTTATATACATAAATATATTCATAGCGAATTTTGTTTGGGTTTGTTTGGGTTTGTTTCCTTTCGTTTATTTTTACTTACTGTTATAAATAAATTTGGTTATACGATGACGGCAGCAAAGCGAGAAAAACCGTTCTCAATGCCAAAATATTTAGTAAAACTTGAATTTTTACATAAAATTCGATTCTGTCATAAATTTGCCGATTTTTTTGTTTTTACGTTAAGTATGGAGGAATATATAGATAAAGTGGAGAAAGAATGGATATTAGTTTAACAGAAAATGAATTGTTGAATTCTTTGTATTGAACCAAATTTCTGGTTATTATTTCAAGATAAATTATTCAATTATGAAATCCACAAATTTATCAATAAATGTATTAATTTTGTATTTTTTATAATTTATTATACAATTTATTATAATTTATTTCAAACCCATAGGATCATTTATTATAAAATCCAATAAATTATTCAATAAATTCAATTATTTTGTATTTGTTAAAATTTGTTATAAAATTTATTATAACTTATTTCAAACCCATAGGATAATTTATTATAAAATCCCATAAATTATGCAATAAATTCATTAATTTTATATCGATAATTTAATAATTTATTATAAAATTGAATAAATTATCCAATAAATTTATTCAGAAGAGATTATAGATCTATAATTAATTAGCTAAAAGATAAGCTATCTGTAGATAATTGCCATATATTTCAACTAACGATCTCCTATAATTAGCAACAAATCAAAATGAGCTACTTTTTTAATTGCTTTAATCTATCGATTGTTAAAAAATATACAATCTTGAACTTCCCCTCTCTTTTCTTCCTCTCTCACAGAATTTTCAAAGGTGGAATAATAATAAGTATAAAGCCCAAATAAATGAAAGTCCAACAATGGATGCCTTGGTTGAAAATTGTACAGATTCGATTTTCAATTAAAAGGTCCATTCTTTATTGTTGGATTTTCTGTAAAACAATGTTCATAACAATATGATGAATGAGTGGATTATTTTATTGAATAAAACCGTAAGTTTATTGAAATAGGATTGTTTCGTCCTAAAGGGTTAATTAGAGAAGGCAATAAAGCGAAAACGAGAGACGTGTCACTCGTTGGATTTGCTGAAGCATGCTCGCGAATATTGATACGAGTTACGTAACATCTATTTAATATTTGTGCTCGACGATAACAATGTAAGAGATGAACAAAACGCTTCGAACCAGGGTCGTTGATGACTTTTTATTTTACAAGCAATAATACTATTCAATGTCATTTCAATTTAAGGACAAATACGTTATTCGTTTATTTATTGGATAATGTTTAGAAAACAATAATTTACCATGTCTCGGAGTATGACACGAACCATTTTATGTCATTTAATAATTAGACTCTTTATTTAGGAATAGCAGCTGATCAGATAGCGGAAAATTGTACTTTTTCTAAAATTTTCAAATATTTATTTATTTACTAATTTCTGTTTTTAAATTCAACGTACCAGTGAATTCGTTGAAAAAAGGGAAAGGAAAAAAATAAAATACTACTTGAATGTACTGTCAATGACACTTATCACGAGACAAAAATAAATTCGAAAATTTCGTTTCGAAATTTGGGATGTAGATTGGTACAGATCTCATTAGTTGTCAATTGACAATCATACAAATTATTCCAACATCGAGAAGTAAACTGTCACGTTGAATTTTGCATCGCTGGATTGCAACAATGTTTTTTTTCCTTTTTTTCAATTTGTTATAATTACCAAAAATCATTTATTAAATACCAATGGGGGTTGTGAATTTACTAATATAAACACGTAGGAACGTATCTTTTTTAGAAATTAACGAAAAAATTACGTAGTATGGAAGATTTTTATTGCATTCTCAAAAATGATAAAAGAATGTGGACCACATAAGTGTTACGAATTATTCCAATGAAGAGTGAAAACGTAGATGGTTTTTTCGTTAAATTTTGGCAATGCAAAAAAGAAATCAAAAGAATTCTGCCAAGACAGAAAAAAATATGTTGACGATTGTTTGGGTTTGTTAGAGTTTGTTTGGGTTATAATATAACTGAAATGTAATAATAATAGCATATAAATAATAAAAATGTAATAAAAATAGTAATATACTTTAAATAATAAAATGTAAAATAATATTATAAAATAATAATAAAAGGTAAAATAACATTGTGAAATAATGATAAAATGTAAAATGATATTGTAAAATAATAATAAAATATAAAATAATATTGTAAAATAATAATAAAATGTAAAACAATATTGTAAAATAATAATAAAATGTAAAACAACATTGTAAAATACTAATATAATGTAAAATTCGTAAACAAACGAAAGAGAGCCTGAATTGAACAATTATATTTTTCATCATAGCAATATGAATACCGATATTAAAAATGGTGAAAAATAAATAAATATTTGAATAGATGCTAACATATGTATAAAATACCTTAGCAATTCCGTTGCTTTCCACGTGTTAATGAATACTTCTCGTCGGAGCCCATGACCGTCAATTACGTTAAACGCGCGACCAAGTGAACAACCGAGTGTTCACATTCACAACGAGCTCCTAGCGCGCGTCTCGTATAACTAAAAGACGTGTGGGCCACATGGCGATCATTATCCATCTTTCTCCCTCTCTCTCTCTCTCTCTCTCTCTCTCTCTCTCTCTCTCTCGCTTTCCATTACATTTGTATTTACCGCCTGACGACCACATGTCTTCGAACCCGAATGTCCGTCATTCAACCGCAGCATACAGTTTCGGTATATAAATCGACTTCCAGAAAATAATAAAAGGGCATCATAGCCTTTGGGTTTGAACGTACTCAAAATTACGGGCGTGTGAGGTTCCACCATTAGTCGATGTGTTTCTTCATAGTGGAAATTGTGCGACATCGATTGTCATAATAATCGAATATATTTAAAAAAAATGGGACATTATTATAAAGCAAATTGTTCAAATTTTTTAAATTGTTTAATACGTGAACGAATAATTTTTGGTCGATTTACCGATTTGATGTAGAACCACAGGATTCATCAATTGACAGGGATTTTGGAAAAAACGTGTTTTTGAAATTGTAACGTTTGAAAAATATTACAATTAACGTGAATTAACGTTAGTTAATTGTAAGTTGCAATTGTAATTGTAAATTGTAATTGTATTTGTAATTGTAAATTGTAACGTTAGTTAGTTAAAAATTGTAGTTGTCAAATTAACGTTAATCAATTGTAATGTAACGTTGATTTAACTAACTAAAATTGTTGCGTTTGAAAAACATCGAACAAAATATTCCTATTATGAAATAGGGTACAGAGTAGATCGTATCTACATTTAAAAGAACTTTTTATTACCTCATATTATTCGTGTTGAGTAATAATAATAATGTTTAAGTAAGTAATGATAGCAATATATTAATTTGTTATTATTTTACTTTACATTGTATATTGTATAATACTTTACTATTAAATTACGAATAATAGCAATATATTATATTAATCATGTAAAAATAGCAATAATTCATAATAGCAATGTTTTTTAGCCTTTTAGACGTTACCATTTTAGAAACACGATTTTTTTAATTTCCCTAATTCAAATTCGAGAAACGTGAAATTTCAGATTCTCTTAATTCTAAAATGTACAACCACAAAACCTAAAATTCTAAAATGTACAATCATAAAACCTAACATTCTAAAATGTACAATCACAAAACCTAAAATTCTAAAATGTACAATCATAAAACCTAAAATTCTAAAATGTACAATCACAAAACCTCAAATTCTAAAATCTACAATCATAAAACCCAACATTCTAAAACGCACAATTATAGAATCTAAAATTCTAGAATATTTCAATACTGACACTTACAACCAAAATTTCTAAAATATCTAGTTTCCAACTCAGTCGTACAAAAATCTCTAAAAATTTGTAAAATTTTCAAATTTTCCTGCTTTCGGCCAAAAACGTTACGAAAATGAATTTACGGTAGCAAGTTTCAGCTTCTCACGGAAGTAGAAATTTTTGTCAACGATCTTGACCAGTGGCTTACGCGTAGGGAGTTCATGCAAAAGATGGATTTCGCCGGGAACGTGAAACCGGGTGGAGTCTTTAAGGTCTCTCGAGTGCGGACAGTAATATAAAGCATAAATATTTATAGGAAGCGCAGGAATATCGAGAGCCCGAACCAAACCTATCAAGGCTTCTTTTCTCGGTGATGCAGCTCTCCTGCGGATTTTACCGTTCATGTATTAATTACACCAGGGCCGTTAACGATCAATGCCGGGACGAGAGCGAATGAACGAGAAGAGGTCCAGAAAGAGCGATCTTTTTTTGCTTCCCCCTTCCCCTCTCTTTCTCTTTCTGTCCCTCTTTCTTCCTCTTAAATACTTTTTCGAAGTCGTAGACCGAGACCAAGAGCCTATAACGACCACGAAAAATCACCGGTCGATCTCACGCGCGTCGTACCGGTTTCGAGATCGAAGATCGTGAGGGCTCTCTTTCTCTCACTGGGATATGGAGACTCGATAAGAAAAAAAAAAAAGAAAAAAAAAAAAGTCTTGTATTTACTTTGCATGCCAGGTGTATTCACGAACGAGGAATCAGCGAGTAAAAAACAATTATTTCAACATCAGGCAATCGGTTATTTTTGCATATTTTTATTTATTCGAATCAGTCTCGATTCGTTAAACGTAGAAAATAAGGCGAAAATTATTGTGAAATGTTGAGGGGTTGGGTTGGGGGAAATTTGGAAAATTTTTTTTTCGAAAAAAAGTATGGAAATTTAAGAGATTTTATGGGAAAATAGAATTTAAGATAATTTCATAATTTTTATTTCCAACGTGAAGAAAATCGTAAATTGGTAGTCCACTTATGATTATGGCTGAAATGCTGCTCAAAGAAAGTTTTTACGATATTGTTTTTTTTTTTTTAATTTATTTTAATTACTTATTAATTTTAATCGTATCAATTTTTCTCGAAAAGCAAAAGAAAACGAAGATTTTGTTTTTTGTTGATTGAATTACAATGATGAAAAAATTGTTGGTCTAGTTTTAATTAATATTATCAATTTTGAGAAAAACTAGGTTTTGGTTTTTTCATATTGACTGTAAACGGAAAGGTTCGACTGTAAAGGTAAAATGGTTTTTCAATCTTCTGGGTTGATTCGTCACAATGAACTTTTGCAAGTAACCCTGATTTCAGTTGTCACTCAAAATATACCTATTCCCTAAAACCCAAACCGTTTTGAAAAAATATTGAACATCAATTTTTTTTCAGCGATGAAAAATATGCATTGCTAAATGAATTATCTGATATTTGAGTAGATCATACACCACTAGGTACTCAAAAGATCGAAAAATCAATAACAACAAAATCCATTTTTTTTTAAATCCGTTAAAATCCAAAATGCTTAAAAATTCAATGCTTAAAATTCGAATTAAATTCACTTAAAATTGAAAATGCTTAAAAATTGACAATTCAAAATGCTTAAAAATTCAAAATATTCAATACTTCAAGTTAAACTTAAATTAATTCAAAATTCAAAATGCTTCAAAATCAAATTAAATTCTCTTAAAATTCAAAATGCTTAAAAATATAAAATTCAAAATGTTCAAATACAAAATTGAAAATCCGTTGAAATTCTCAAAATAATTCGTTGTAAAAGTCAGATCGAACGAAGTGGTTGGATAATGAGAGCGAACCATTTTGTACATCGAAAGAAACGAAAGGGACGTTCCACATATTTGCCTGCGGCGAAATAGTACTCGATCTCGCCGGGAGGTGTTCACTCGTCTGTTATACGGATTCATCCGCTGGCCTGGCCGTCTCTCTCCGCCATAATCGGTGGTCAGTCTTTGTCTCGGTTTTGCGCATCGACTTGAAAGAGCACTAGACGATTCGCATCGTCTGCCCTACAATTAATCTAATTAAGAGAGACGAGCGGGCACTGCTTATCACGGGATTCGCGAAGAATAAAAGGAATAAACTGGCTATACCTAATATATGCATGTACCCGTTCATGCATTATGTACATGTGTATACATGTATAATAACGTACAGTATTACACAAAGTACAAATAATATACGTAAATGATTATTTCAAAGACGTTAAATTTCGAGGACCGTCCTCTTGTTACGACGTAGTTCGTAGTTCAAGTGTTGGTGTGTATTTGTATGTTCGTTTGGGTTTGTATGTTTCTGGGCTTCTTGAGGATATTTTATCGTCACGATATTTTGTCGTGTGGATCAAATGACGTGGACCCTGAATAATTGGTTCCGTGTCACCTTATCGCACGACAAAATATCATGGATAAAATATAACACGACAAAATATCATACGACAAAACATCACAACGATAAAATATTCACAGGAAGCCCGGAAATAATAAAAATGCAAACGAACATACAAATATACGAACACACGAAAACAAACACAAACAAACCCAAACAAAGATGTTTTGTCGTGAGTTGTTTTGTCGTGTGATGTTTTGTCGTGTGATGTGTGATGTTTTGTCGTGATGTTTGATGTTTGATGTGGGATGTTTTGTCGTGATGTTTGATGTGTGATGTTTTGTCGTGATGTTGGATGTTTGATGTGTGATGTTTTGTCGTGATGTTGGATGTTTGATGTGTGATGTTTTGTCGTGATGTTGGATGTTTGATGCGTGATGTTTTGTCGTGATGTTTGATGTATGATGTGTGATGTTTTGTCGTGATGTTTGATGTTTGATGTGGGATGTTTTGTCGTGATGTTTGATGTGGAATGTTTTGTCGTGATGTTTGATGTGGGATGTTTTGTCGTGATGTTTGATGCTTGATGTGTGATTTTTTGTCGTGATGTTTGATGTATGCTGTGTGATGTTTTGTCGTGATGTTTGATATGTAATGTTTTGTCGTGATGTTTGATGTGTGATGTTTTGTCCCGATGTTTGATGTTTGATGTTCTGTTATGGTGTTTGATGTTTGATGTGTGATTTTTTGTCGTGATGTTTGATGTATGATGTGTGATGTTTTGTCGTGATGTTTGATGTGGGATGTTTTGTCGTGATGTTTGATGTGTGATGTTTTGTCGTGATGTTTGATGTTTGATGTTCTGTCATGGTGTTTGATGTTTGATGTGTGATTTTTTGTCGTGATATTTGATGTTTGATGTGCGATGTTTCGTCGTGTGATGTTTTGTCGTGATGCATGATGTTTTATGTGGGATGTTTTGTCGTGTGATCAGATGACACGGAACTAATTATTCAGAGCCTGATACTTCGAACAGCGTTTGTTGACCCCTAACGAGCTACCGTAAGAACGCTTCACCAATTTACCCACGTAGGACAAAAAAAAACTTGAACGCCTTCAAAACGAACCGAATTGGAAGTAATCGATATACCAAATCAGAAATAACCTTTCCCCGTTCAAGTGTATACATATCCACGTATATGGATGCATGCAGCGCTGCAACTTTTCTCTCCTGAGATCGTTCAACTTTGGCAATAACGAATTCATTCTTGGTCGTCGGTACGAGTCTCATCTTAAATTTGAATGCAAGGTCAGAGTCGGTCTTCGTTTCAGACGATAACAATATTTATATTCAGCCGTGAGTTCAACCAAATTTAATGGCGAGTTTCATGTCTGGTTGACCTTCAGTTGACCTCTAGCTTTCCATTCACGAATGGATAACGAAACCCAAAGTTTTGATGTTCTCAAAGAACCCAATGACTTTGGATGATTTTTTTTTTGTTTGGGTTTGAGTATCGCTAAATCTCCTCAAGATTTCTCACCTTTCTTCCAGACTTGTGTTACGAGTTTTAGGCAGGTGTAAGGCGGGGAGGAAATGACTAGTATCGGAGGGAGGCAAGATGAAAGCGTACTTGGTTAATGCCATCGAAACACGTTAATCCCACACACTTACCCATGGCGTCTGAAACAGAAAGAAGAACGGAGAGAACTAGTTAGTTTAGAAGAAAATCAGCGTAAATGGAATTTAGTCGAGTTTATTAATGACACTTTACACACATGACGAAGTTTGCATCGATCGATTTGTTTGGGTTCGTTTGGGTTTGTTTTAGGACAGCAAATATTTTTTTTTGTTTCAATTTTCAATATTTACTGGGACAATTTTTTTACTACCAAAATGGAATGAATACTTTTTAGGATTTTAATTTACCGTTTTGCAACGCGGTTCCAATATGAGATTTTGAAAAACCTGTTTTTTCCAATGATGCAAACTTCGACAGCAGTACAAGTATGGATTACACGAGAATTGTTAGTACGTTGTTACATTGCGAATGGCAGTGACTTTTACAATTGTTCGTAAGACAATTGCGTTTTATTTTATTCTGATTTTTTCATTATTTAAATAATGAAAAAAGAAAAAGAAATCTTGTAGCAGGGAAAACTTGTTCGTCTTTTGGCATTGTTAGAATGCAACGAAAGGTTGATTTTATATGTAGGTATTTATATGTAGGTATTTTATATGTAGGTATTTAAAAACGAAAAAAAATAAAAACAGGTGTTTTATTTTTCGGTATTCAAAAACCTAAAAAAAATAAAAACAGGTATTTTATATTTAGGTATTTAAACATTTACGATGTTGAAAATTGGAAAAAAAAGTTCTTTATTTTGACGCATCAAGATCATGGATTTTTCATATCATACAGAAGAATCAAAAATAAACTTCCATTGTTAATTTTTCCACTACAATTACCTAACAATTAGTGCATGAAATTTCCATACTTTTTGAAACGATTAAAGAGCGATGAAAAATGCAATTCGAAATTAATGTTTTTTTCTAAATCGTTTTTTAATAATCTCAAAGAAAAATCAAATATTCATCGCGCTCAGGTATAAATAATCCTAGATGTTGAGGTTGAAGCGCGCGGAGATACGATTAATATTTCACGGGCTGGTGATTGCTCGCGCGTGCACAAAGTTCTTCCTTACATATCTATACGCACGTATTTACAAGGATATTCGTTATGTATAGATGGGCCCGTGGGCTAGGATGGTTTATGTAACGTGGAGGCGAAAGAGCCTTTCTTCTCCCATAATTTCTCGAGATAATCTATATAGCGTGGGCATCTCTCATGTGCCGCTAAGAGATGTTTGAGGGGCGGCTACAGCACTCCCGATCGCTTAATATCAACGCAAACTTCCAACTACCGTGTCCATTCTCTATCGCTATTTATAATTCTTGGACGAGCGTTAACACGAGCCACTTTCGCCACTGGCAATTCTCACGTTTAAAACTATTTTTTTTTTTCGTTTATCGAGAGCGATGATTCTTTACGAATTCGGCACCGAAATTCTGTTGAATTTTCTTAAATTCTGCTGAATTTTGTTGAATTCTGCTGAATTCTACTGAATTCTGCTGAATTTTGTTGAATTCTACTTATTTTTGTTGAATTCTACTGAATTCTGTTGGATTCTACTGAATTCTGTTGAATTCTACTGAATTCTGTGTTGAATTCTACTGAATTCTGTTGAATTCTACTGAATTCTGTTGAATTCTACTGAATTCTGTTGAATTCTACTGAATTCTGTTGAATTCTACTGAATTTTGCTAAATCCTACTGAATTCTGTTGAGTTCTACTGAATTATGTTCAATTCTCTTGAATTTTGCTAAATCCTACTGAATTCTATTGAACTCTACTGAATTATGTTTAATTCTCTTGAATTTTGCTAAAGCCTACTGAATTGTGTTGGATTCTACTGAATTCTGTTGGATTCTTCTTAGTTTTGTTGAATTATACTGAATTCTGTTGAATTATACTGAATTCTACTGAATGCTGCTGAGTTCTGTAGAAGTCTGTTGAATTATGCTGAATTCTGTTGAATTGTCTTAAATTCTATTGAATTGTCTTAAATTCTATTGAATTGTCTTAAATTCTGTTGAATTTTCATTCAAAGATGCTAAATTTAGTCAATTGTCTAATTTAAGGACCTTCAATGATCGCATTTTTAGGATTTATACTTTTTCAAAAAAAATATGAAAAATCGGCGAATACGGGATAATTCAATGAAAGCAGGTACAATGTTGAATTTGGACAATTCTTTGATTCCGTTTCCTCAGGCGATCCCTTTCTTGAGGTTCAATTTTTTCCATCGATTGAAAAAACAGGACGAAACGACGGGGGGGGACGGGGGTTGGGGCGGTGACTATTTTCGCAGACTGGAGGGGAGAGAGGAATTTTCGAGATCGCTTCGGACGACGATCGGGTTTAATTTGTAGCACGTTTTTGCAATCGTGGACGCGCGGCACTGAAGGACGACGGTGAGAGGGACGGGGGGAAAGAGAGGTAGCCGGGGTTGATTGGCCCGCTGAGACTTTTGATTCTTTCTGTAGTTTCGTTCAGCCGGGAGACACATTACAGTAAGATTCGCGTCCCTCTTTTTCTCAGCGACGATTTTTGCACGATAAAACATCGTCCCTAATTAATCGTGGCGCTTGGAAGATTCTCTTGTCTCTCGCCCGTCTCCACACACGAGATGAGCTAAACTCCTCGGCATTCGTCCAGACGAGAAATGTAACTGTATGCGAAATAGAGAGAGAGAGAAAGAGAGAGAGAGAAAGAGAGAGAGAGAGAGAGAATGAGACTCCATAGAAGCGTCGAATCCTTGAAGAGGTAACGCCACAGCGAGTAAAAAAAAATTGAATGCTCCGAGTATCCGCTTCAACGCCATCGGAAAAAATTATTCCCGAATAAATTTTCGATTTCTACATACCGAAGATATTCGCAGTCTGCTTCGGCACCGAAATTCTGCTAAATTCTGATGAATTTTGTTGAATTATGATGAATTTCGTTGAATTATGATGAATTTTGTTGAATTATGATGAATTTTGTTGAATTATGATGAATTCTGTTGAATTCTGATGAATGTTGTTGAATTCTGATGAATTTTGTTGAATTCTGATGAATTTTGTTGAATTCTGATGAATTTTGTTGAATTATGATGAATTCTGTTGAATTCTGATGAATTTTGTTGAGTTCTGATGAATTTTGTTGAGTTCTGATGAATTTTGTTGAATTCTGATGAATTTTGTTGAATTATGATGAATTTTGTTGAATTCTGATGAATTTTGTTGAATTCTGATGAACTCTCTTGAGTTTTCATGAATTTTATTGAATTCTGATGAATGTTGTTGAATTCTGATTAATTTTGTTTAATTCTGTTGAATTTTGTTGAATTCCGATGAATTATGTTGAATTATGATGAATTTTGTTGAATTGTGATTAATTTTGTTGAATTATGATGAATTTTGTTGAATTCTGTTGAATTTCGTTGAATTCTGATGAATTTTGTTGAATTATGATGAATTTTGTTGAATTCTGATGAATTTCGTTGAATTCTGATGAATTTTGTTGAATTCCGATGAATTCTGATGAATTTTGATGAATTCTGATGAATTTTGTTGAATTCTGATGAATTTTGTTGAATTCTGGAGTAGAGAGTGAGAGAGAGAGAGAGAGAAAGAGAGGGAGAGAGACAGAACAAGTCTCCATAGAAGCTTCGAATCCTTGAAGAGCCAACTCCACAGCGGAAAAACGATTGTAAATAACAACAAATAAATTCAAAGTTTCAAACGTGTTTCATCAACACGTGGGTGGTTCTCTCCACACAATGGTAACGAAAAGTTACCATCGATGTGTTCCTCGCTGCATGTTTTTTTTTCTCGCTCTCTCATCCCCGAGTTTAATATGCATAATTAATGCAATCCTGGGCAGAAGACTCGAACGTGTCTCTGGTCGGCCATGACGAGATCTCTGTCGGAATATTAGTTTTATTTTATCAGAGAGAGAGAGAGACGCAGAATTTCTTCGCGCCGTCGACACTCTATAAATACTGATATACAAGAGCTTCGCATCATGGTAAGTGCCATCATCACGATACGTTAAGTACTGGCTCATCAAACCTCCCGCGTGTAATCTTTCCATCGGCTCGTTGGATTTCGTTGCTTTTTTTTTTACGTCTGTTTTTTTTTTCTTCCACTTTTTTTATTTTTCATTTTTATTTTTTAATTTTTTTTTCCCCTTCGTATTTTTGTCTCGTTCAATCTCTATTGAGCTGCGTCCAAAAGCCATCAATTCGCTATTAATAGTTTACGCTGAAACGAGAAGATCTTATCGTCATCGAGAGAGAGAGACCGAAAGAAGATTGGTCGAGTAGGGTTGATGCTGGTGCTGGTAGAAATCCGACACGAACCTTGACATTCCAGGTTGGCAACTTCGTTTTATGTATTGTATCGCTGACGGCGGGCTCTTATTCTCACAATCCGAACGAGACCATGCCATTATAAGCTGGATGGACCAGCAGAGAGAGAGAGAGAGAGAAAGCGGCACGAATTGGAACATCTCGCAAAACAACAACGACAAAAGAGTGGGTGGACGACCGGGCAGACGATTCGTCAGAGACTTTTCGATCCCACTTACTCAATCGTTTTTTGTCAAATCGTTCCGAGGACTTTTCTTCAACGAGCGATCGATAATGGTACACCGAAATTTTATCCAAACCCATGGTGCTGACAATCGAGAGGAGAAAGAGGGGTGGGGGGAGGGGGAAGGGTCTGGTCTTGAGTTGGACCGCCGATTTAATGAACAGTACGTTTAACCCTTGAAGAATCATCAATTTCTATTGGACTTCCAATTAGCACAGCAAAAGAGGTATGGATATACCATGGGTTCATTATTTGAAACGAATTTCGAGTTTGGGCTTATTGAAGGGCTTTGGTAATTTTTGGATTTTTTTAGGGAAGAGACATTTGTGTTTTTCTCTTGGGAAGGATTTAATAATTAAGATGAAGTTCGAGTTTGTTTAATTGAAAGGATGAAAATGGATTGTTATTGGTTATTTTGTTTGTTTGGGTTAGGTTTGTAATTGTCAATTTGTGGAGGGTTATTTAAACAATGGTGAAGATAAAAAAATTGTTGCCATTATAATGGGAACTTTAGCATAAAAAAATTATTTTTTATGTTAAAATCCAATCGAAATTACAAATTCATTTTTCTAATCACTTCGGTCGTATTTTCTGAGTTTTTATTAATAATAAAGGAAGAGGAATAAAAAGTTGGTTCGAAAAGCTGGCGAAGACGATCAGGATTTTTTGGTAGGTAGGAAAAAACAGAAGAATTTACTAGATGAATTGGGGTAAATTAATCATCAAGTGTACCTAACTTCGTAATTCGTAAGTATTGTCAAAATAAATCGACTAATAACTTCGTAATTAGTAATCATTGTCAAAATAAATCAAAATTGATCATAAAGTAAAGTAATAAATAAAAAATAATCATTTTTAAAAACGATCAAATAAAACTGTCCTATAAAATAAAATTCAAGAAAATTCAATCGAAATTCCAAATTCATTTTTCTGATCCCTTCGCTCATATTTTAACAATAGCACATTAAACAATAAACAATAATGAATTGTTAACAAACCGAGTTTTAACAATAAATAAAAAAAAATAAAAAGTTGTTTCGGAACGCTGTCGGAGACTGGATTTTTTCGTAGGTAGGAAAAAACAGAAGAATTTACTAGACGAAGTGGGGGCTTCGTGTCCCCCTCGGGTTCTCGTCAAACGATGACGATCCTTGCAGGTGTTTACTCGCGTGCCAGAGCTCGAAACTAGGTCGACTTTTTTCAGAGCATCATCGTCGCGAGCATCAACTCGCGAGAGATACGCGTGTGGTTGGAGAAGAAGGCGAGTGACAAAGAGAAAAAGAGAGAGAGAGAGACGAACGGTAAGATCGTTGAGAGCGGTTAATTGGTGTTCTATGAATTTGGCTTGGGTTACGAGGAAACGAAAGAGAGTTAACTCGTCTGGAGTGTCGAGAGTGTGGACCGGGTTTCTCCGCGCTTCTTGCGAAGCCTCGCTGATCCAAAGACTGTCCAGACTCGACTGGGAATCCTTCTCGTTCTCTCGCTTTCTCTCTTCCTCCAGTTCCCTTCCTCTCACTCTCGACATCGAGGAATTTTAATTATAAATTAGTTGATTAACTCAATAGTGTTTTTGTTGGTCCATCTTACGAAACGGCCAGTCTCGACACGAGCTAGTCTCGATTCACTCCCAAAAAAATTTCCTTTCAAAAATTGTTTTTATTAAAACCGCAATAATTGGGAAAATTAAAAAACTTCTGGAGCTTTTGAAGGTTACGTAACTGAATTATGAAAAAAGCTAGCCGATAAGCTCGATAAAATTGACTGAAAAAATTGATTGAAAAATTATACATTTGTGGAATTTTTGAGGATTTTTTTCTTTCCAGTGCACTTTTCTGAAAAATCGATTTGCTTTGCTTGAAAAGTCGATTTTATTTCATTCGGAGTTTGCGTTACGATGCCTTACAATGGGGAGTTCTTTCCAACCCTTTAGGGGGCCTAGGACACGGGAGTCGTGATTCTCGCCACCGAGACTTTCGACCCCTCGGATTCCTTTGCAGCGTTCCAGACGTCATTTCTTCGACATTAAATGAAATATTTCTCCACCCATCCAGAGGGTGGAAAAGAGGAGGGAGAATGAACAATGGAGAGAAAACGTTCTCGAGATTCGTGACGACGAAAGTGGATACTCCGTGATCCTCAAGAAAACTCCCATCTTCTTCTTGTGTCTTTAAAAGATCTCGAAATAAAAAAAAATGTTTCTCGTTGCGCTTCCGTCCACTTCGAAATTTTGAAACGACTATTCTCTCAAACGGGTGAACCAATCGGTATGAAATTTGTTGTGTGTATTCAGGACGATGGCACCGAGGGACTCCTACTCGCCATTTTCGATAAAAACGTTTAGTTTTTGAGAAATCGCGACGAGAAACCGAGAACACGTCTCCGTCCACTTCGAAATTTTGAAACGACTATTCTCTCAAACGGGTGAACCAATCGGTACGAAATTTGTTGTGTGCATTCAGGACGATGGCACCGAGGGCCTTCTACTCGCCATTTTCAATAAAAACGTTTAGTTCTTAAGAAATCGCAGTTTTTAATATTTCGACAATCTCTCTCGCACTCGTGTGTCACGTGGTAATGTTCGTCATGTCCTTAATGGTAAGCCAACGTGCAGCATTACCACGTATACGAAGACATGAATGCACTTTGCACATTGAAGCCTTGAAGGAAAAATGAAATTCGAAGGATTCTTATCAGCCACATTACAAATCTGCGGAGCGTTTGTAGTTGGAGGTGCGATACCCAGAATGTCGAATGAAGGAGGACTGAGAAACGGACCATTCCAGTGAACACTTGAAGATCTCACGAGAGGTCAAAAGTTGAAGAAATTGTAAAATGCAACGAGCGTTTACACGTGTACGCGTCCGCGTGGACTCAAAGCCGTGTATAATCCTGTCCTTTTCGGTCTTGTTCGGAGCTGATTTCAGGTCGGGACGAGAAAAGGGGTTTCGTCGTCGGAGCTTCCGCGCTCGGCATACCAAGATCTTTGGCGTGGTGGAAGAAGAGACGAGAAGTCTGCCGGCGTCTCTCTATCCGGTTGCAAAAAGTGCAAGACTGTGACCTGGGGATTGGGAAGACCGGAGAAAGAACCGTGTCCTTTGTCTCTACTCTGCCTGATCATCCTGTCTGCTTTTCCATCTCCTTCGCACTCCTTCTCTTTCAAGAGCGATTCAATGATTTTTTGCACAGGCTGAAAGTCCATTCTCTCACTACATCCAAGCCCGCCTTGGAGAAAGGGATCAAGAAGGGACCAGCGAAAACCTGACAACTTCAACACGGCCGAGTCGTAGTAGAATTCAAAATATGCAAAATCCAAAGAACATTCTCGAAACCAGCTGAAATTCATTCTCCTTTTTCTATTACTTATGCATTTAGCTAGTCATGTATAAAGACGTTTGAATACAAGCTGGGGGGTCTGTCTGAAGTCTGGATTATATTGATGGACATTGAAAGTTTTAGCCATTCTTCAACTGAGATAAAAGGCTGATTGGGATACATTTGGATGGTGCTTGATGACTTTCAAGCCCTTCAGGCTCTTATCCAATCTTCAATTGGATCAGGGCCTCCAAGGGCGATCTTCGATTGGTTGGTCTCCAATGGCTAGATCATTGAAGTACCAATTCTAGATCCACGTTACAAGAGACCTAAAGCCTAAAAGTAAAAAACGTCCAATCCAATTATTAAGATGCCATTTGCTGAATTTTGTACATATTTCAAAAATCCTGGTTCACCAACAGCGTATGGGTCTTGCCTTTAAGAATCATTTTGATCTTTTTTCCTGATAATTACAGTGTGAGGTATGATGATCCCTCACACAAATGATGATCTTCAAGCCCTTCAGGCCCTTATCCAATCTTCAATTGAATCAGGGCCTCCAAGGGCGATCTTCGATTGGTTGGTCTCCAATAGCTGCCTGATTGAAGTACCAATTCTAGATCCACGTTACAACAGACCTAAAGCCTAAAAGTAAGAAACGTCTCAAATCCTAAAACATTGAAATCCATTTTGCAATGATGGGTGATGATTCTAACCGAGCCCTCGAGGGTATCCTCCTATCCAAAGAGACCTTGCTTTATCTCCAGAAAAAAAGGAACCCCCGCAAGGAGTAAAATTATGGCCTGGTTTTATTAAAAATCCACGAGTAAGACTGGAATGCAGGAATAATTACGAGAGAGAGAGAGAGAGAGAGAGGAAAAATAGTGGAGAAGACAGTACGTGTATGTAGAAGAGAGAATACTTCGAAATATCACTTTGATACTTTGGTGGCGTCGGTGAGATTGGTCCGTAAGATAAAGCGAAAAAGTCCGGTTTCTCTCTCCCTTTTTTGCCTTCTTTGTCGTGCACCCTCGGGGTAAGCTTCTCTACCAGGGTAGTCTCTCTTCTCTTTCTCCCTCTCTCTCGCCTCTCGGGACTTTTCTTTCCGTACGAAAAAGACGACGAGACGACGACGAGTCGGTTCGTCTTCTTATCACTAAGTGAAATGCCGTGTCCGTTATCTTCCGCCTCTTGCTGCGAGAGAGGATTCTCTCTCTCTCTCTCTTTCTCTCTCTCTCTCTGTCATTTCTTCCTCATTCTCTGCCAGGACTTGTTTGTCGCTTGAAAAGAGCGAGAAGGACAGTGAGTTTGTCTCTCACGGTACATCAGCCCATATCACGATATAGCGGAACTTGGACCACGTATTTCTGTTAACAAACATATCGCGCTGACTCCTCACCTGAACGTTCCTCGACGCATATCCGCCAACCTTCAGGAATCCTTTTCGTCCAAGAATTATTATTTTCGTTAGGACGCGAAGCTACTCGTCTACCATTCTGATTGGGTATTATTTCGCCAACGAAACCTTGGGTTTTTAAGCCAGGAAGACCATTTTCAAATTTGAAACACAGGATTTTTGATTTTTCGATAAATTGGTAGTTCAATTTCAGAAGAATATTTTGTCCAATTTTTACAGCGAAATTCCAAGAATTGATGGAGTTATGGCAAAAAAACGCCAAGAACGTTCGTGTTGAGTAAACAGAGCTGTATGCTATTTTAGACGCGTTTTTCTCAAAACTATGTTTTTCCAAACTGCTGGAGTGATCACTGAACCTCAATATTATTTTGAATTCCAAAAATAAAACCTACTTTTGCCTTCAAATATAGCAAAAATTTCATGAAAAATCACAAAATTGACTTTATTAAGATGCCATTTGCTGAATTTTGCACATGTTTCAAAAATCCTAGTTCACCAACAGCGTATGGGTCTTGTCTTTAAGAATCATTTTGATTTTTTTTTCTCCGATAATTACAGCGTGAGGGAGGGCTCCAGCAGTGCAGCAGTTTTTTTGAAATCTTCTTTAAACATTAATGTAGACGATGGTCAATTAGCATGAAAAAAAATTGTATATATTTTTTTTCAAACAATTGAAATATGAAACAAAACATAATTCAAAATCCAAATTTCCATCTGTATTCCTTTCGTGAAAAAAAAAAATAATAAGAAATCTATCATTTTCGACCTTGTGAATGATCTTGCTAAAACTTCATCGAACATTACATTTTCGAAAGACAGATCAAAATGCTGTTCACAAGAGTCCAACAAGCAAATAAAACCACCTTCAATAAACTGCCACGTGAATCCAGCATTTACGTCTTCCCGGTGCAGTCTAGCAGATGCACATTTCGCGGATATCGGGTTTGCGCGATAAAGATACACGTTTTATTGGTTCAATCCGTGGGAATGAAAAAGTTGAAAGTTTTATTGAACCGTGAATAGAAACGGAAATCCTTATGGTGAGAAGGAACGAGATCTCTCCTTATGGGTATCATGTTCCTACCGATATATCATAAACGTTCAAAGTTGATTATCCACACAGCTTAATTTGTTGGATACCGATGGTTAATTGGTGATAGATGTTACGCAATGTTAAAAGAGAGAAAGAGAGAAAAGAATTTGAAGAGATGTTCAAACGCAACCATAGACATGCACCGGTTACTCAGGGTTCTTTACCCAATGCATCATCAAGACTCTTCTACGAGCAAATACAATATCTGTATCAGAAAGGATCCTCGTACCAGTATCGTCTCATCCCGTCAATGTAAATGAAAATCTGAGTGTCACATGGGCGTATCCGAAATCTTTTTTCACGTTAAATGACCCAAGATGTGTTCTTCCGATGGTCGTCAGTCTTTTCGCTGAACCGGTAGGGTAGGTGGGAACGTTGACCAAGTGAATCACAGCCTGTAGTTATGGAAAGTGAGGCCCTTTTGTTTCTAAGCAATGAAAGTATACGATAGGCGATCCCTCGCGATTTCTCGTGTCTCCGGTAATCCTGAAGACACCCAGTGACGTTTTTGTCGCCACCATCGGTCTCCACATGTCTCTTTCTCTTTCTCTCTTCGGGCATCTCTTCTGGTGCAAACAACTGCGCAACATCCCTCGCCCACTTTTGTCCAGTTTCTTCATTTTCTTTCACTCTCGATCTTCAGATCGAAGCGTTTTGCTACTATCGTGTATGTATGGATGGGCGATGAAGTCTTGTGTGTAAAGTCGACAGTGCCGACAACCGATTCTTTATTCCGATCGAAGACGATCCCCTGTCATATTTCTTGCCCGTTCTCAGCCTCGACGATGCAATTTAGAACTCTATAAAACGCCTGGTGAACGTTATCCCTCTTCAGAGTGCTTGGATCCTTCGATCGTTGTCTTCCTCTTCGAGGCATGACGCACTCGGATATTCAGCCTGCTGTGTTCACCGCAAGAATACTTATATAGGAGTCAAAGCTGTCGCAGAACTCATTGCCAAGCTCTACCGATCTCTTTGCGGCTCATCCATGGTTGATGCCACTATAAATGGCAACTTTCGACTATATATGTACACGCTCGAGGAAGCAAACGTAATCTTTCTTCGTGGATGTATATATATACGTGTACGTGTATTTATTTATGTATATGTGTATAGGTAAAGATATCCTATGGGAAAATGAAGTGACTGACGAGATTTTCAAGTACGAGACTTTTCATCAAGTATTTTTCAAGCCTTTTACCCCCCACTAGTCTTCATTTATTACCCCAAGATATAATAAATGAAGACGGCACACTGGGGACAACGAATTGTATGAATCCTGATCTTAATTCATTCGTGATGTCCAGTTGTCTAGATTCAAGTATTTGTGTGTTTGTGTCTGTGTGTGTCAGGAGTCTGATACCTTTGGTGAGGTATGCGGGAAGTTGTCGAGTAACTGGATGAATCGGTTGTTGCGTAGAGCAGAAGAGAGTAATGTAGCTTGGTTGGTTGACGTTTGTGGCAACGGATGATTACCGTAATTAGTCATAGGCAATTAATTAGACTCGCAGGTCGTTTGTTATATCTAGGCTTGTCGCTAAAACTCACGGGAATACAACCGAGCGCTGACATAAACACGTTCGCAGCTTCTGATCTACGCTTAGTATTTGCGATTATATGTTTATTGGATTATTTACATTTGGCAAGTTTGCTGCGACGGATTTTTGGCAGACTCGAAAGGGATTGCGAATGACAACTTGGCAGCGAGAGAGGTGGATTGGTCTTGATTAAAAAGTGGAAGATTTGTGCCATCATTGATCAATATCTATTTTTTTCCATTTAGATGTTTCTTCATTGTAATTAGGAATTCACTTGACAATTCAATTTTTTAAATAATCTTCTTGCAAATATTTGCACACGTTGCTTCCATTACATCTAGACCCCAATGAACACCATGCTGCAAAGTTAATTAACCAAGATTTTCCAATTACGTTTCAATCGGTCCCGATGTAAATGTAAATCACCGGCCCCGCAGCACTGCCATATCCAGATGGTAGCTATCAACAGGAGCTCCTGCATTCTCCTGTCACAGTGCACTCTTTTACAAAACGCGTTTAGCCAGTTGTGGAAGCAAGGCCCTAGACATTTATCGTTTTAATTAACAATTGAGGCAATCTACGATGTGATCCTTTGCCACGCATTTACGAGCTACACGTTTTCAACAGCAAAAACTTTATGATCAATTTGCTATGAAAAAGGTATTGAAAGATCCCGTGCAGAAAGAAGAGTAAGTAATTGATACATCGGTTGGTTCATTAAGACTCTATTAGGATCCGAGAAAGAGCCATTCCTCAGAGGATTTTATAAGACGAAAGATCTAGGCGGAAATACACGTCCAATTGTTGAACCTGTAGATTCGAATGATTCACAAAAGCAACAGAAAACCAGGGCGATGGTGGTTCATACGAAGAGTGAAGACTGTAACTTTTCTACGCTGTTGGAAACAAAGTCACAGCAGGCGATCATCGTGATTCCCTTCCATCTTCGTTCAATCCTCATGGTCCCTCTTCTTCTGTTAGACAATTACCCAACCCTCTTTATTTCTCCCTCTTCATTCGCTCAAATGAAATTTTCCGCAACATTGCATCCGAATGCGATTAAAGCGCGAGAGAACGGATGATACCCCGGTACATTGCGCTGTATTCCGCCCCACGTAACGTACCCCGAGGCCCCTTTTTCCACTTCCGAATCTCTCTTTCGCAATGGCAATAGGTGCCTGTATCCATATACGAAGTTCCTACCACGCTTGGTAGCTACAGTATCCTCTGATGGAAGCCTATCTCCTAACCAACTTCATCGAGTGTCCTGCTCTCCACTGAAATCGGTCGTTGGAATCAAATTGTATAACTTACCCATTCAAGAGTGACTTTGAGGGGGTGCTGGCGAAATCATTCAGACGGAATGTGACTGTAGAAGCTACGGTTTTTAACGGAATAGACATCTACAAGTGGTTGATTAGATTGAGGAGAAACCATCGAGGATCCGTTGACACCCGACTACAGTCTTTGACAGCTGTCTCACTTCCGAAACATCGAAAAGCTCGGGTGAATTTCTAAGGGTATCCTCTAGTTTCTCGGGTCGAAAAAATCGATTTTTTTTTTCATAAATCACATAGGCAATATGTGTAGAAAATGTGTGCCAAAGGATTTTTCGCTATTCGAAATGGTTCACAAGTTATGGCCCTGGAACTGAGCAGGTATACGGTTAGTTTAAATCACATGTGCGAACTTTCAAACGCGTTTTTTCTCGAAACATCATTTTTCGAAACCGTGACTAAGATATTTCAGAAACTACTCCATCGATCTTGTTCAAATTTATACAGCTTCTTTAATACGTTATACGCCGGCGATTGAACTAGGATTATCATGATTGCTTCGATAGTTTTTTTCTACAAGACCAAAACTTGAGAAAAAATAAGTAAAAAATATAATGTAATTTTCAAAAGTGTATAACGGTCAATTTTTGTAATTTAGAATTTACTCTAGTTCAATCGCTACTCTTCAATATGAAGATTAAAATGCCGTTTGGTTTTTTAAGTTCAGGTTAGCAGAACAGCCGCAATCTTGGTCACCGTCAAGCATCTCTTTTACTTGATGTCTTCCTGTCGGCCACTATAAATTTTATTCAATAAAAATTATTGAAAAAGCCTTAAGAAAACAGCCGGAAAACTAGACGACCGGCTTAACATAAGGTAACAAACGGAATGGCCAATCTCGTATCCCAAAATCCCTCTTAATGAAACTTTGCCTATTGGGACTCGACAATGACGACGTTTCATCAATTGGCTCCAAATTACAGTGAGAAGTAACGTAAATAGCAGATCAGGGGAATTCATATCCGATCAGATGTTGCGAATCAGCTGGTAAAATAAAAACGTTGGTAAGGTGGGTCCCACCCGTAGTATTGCTCCCGGAGTCAACCAACAGCATTCTGGTGGCGCGGGATGTAACAAGGATGTTTATAGTACATAACCCGCTGCAAGCAATACTGGGCAGTGGGAAGCCTCCAGACGTCCAGAAATGTGCGTGAGGATGCCTATCAAGGCACCATAAAGAACCACCCTAGGCTCCAACTTGGTTCCAGGTCTAGGAATATAGTCAGGCGTTTTGCTGCAGGGGTGTGAGATTCATGAAAGTGGAACGGTGGGTCTAGTGTCACCGCAGGTGTTAACGTTCTCATCATAAATAAGTGCCTTTAGCTAGTCAAGGCCTGTATCGTATCACCAGCATACCGGCTACCTAGGGTACCGTTTTAGCCATCGCTAATACAGTGATATGGACTTCGAAGCCGTAAACCACGAACGTACTGGCCGCTAGGACCTAATTGGGGCGTGGCATTCGCGGTCTAACACCTTATTCCTTCGTTCTAGATGGTAAGAACATCGACCCGCGTTGCTCCTATCACTGTACAACTTGTAATCCCCACGGTACTACTCGACACTATCGACTATTGCTGCAAATAGAAGGTCCCTCCGATAAGTAAGGATTTTTACGAGTTAGAGAGTTGGAGAACGTACGAGGGAGCAACGAAGAAAAGAATGGGTTTGAAGACAGAGAGAGAGAAGTGTCGATTGTAATGATACATGTGCGTGAGTTTCCACGCTTTTCACATCTTCTCATGGGAGAATCGAGGGTGTTAAAAGGTAGGTTGGTTCCGACCAGCCCCCTGCCGTTAACCATTTCGATCACTCTATGGCTAGTACCTTCTACCAACTCTCGCACAGTTATAAATGTATGTATAGACGTGGTATTCCATAGGTGCCCTTCAGATACGTATATAATCCACGTTCCACCAACGTACTCCTCTTCGTTTTGTCCTTAATTTATAGCGTGTCCGAGCAGTGGCTCTTTCTCGCGCTGTCTTAACTGTTGGTTGGCATGAACCAGAAGAGGCGGTCCGGATAATGGTACGCCGCGAGTTTTCTCGCCGTACCTTTCCCACTGGCGAACACGGAATGAGCCGATAACCGACGACCGTTTCACCGTTGAGCGTGTGTTAAGGTACCGGGACATAGCAGTCCGGCAGTTCGATCCTCTCGGTAATGCCTGAGTACCACATACTCTCGGTAACGGTACGCTCGCGGAGTATTGAGAAACAGCGAGAGGCCGATGGTGACTTTGAAAGAGAGATGGAGAACCTCGTGGTTTCCGAGGACGAAATTATTATTCTCTCGAGGAACTCCAATGGCGCTGCTCCGCAAGATGAATACACGACAATCTTCCTACCAATGGTACGACGCTAGTTTGTACGCAGGCTATAGTCGAGTCGAGAATGACCTCCCTCAACGATCCTTAAGTAGGAATGTCTTCTGGCGAGCCTCAATTACGATGTCTACCTAGGATATGAGGAATCTGCTGGAGAATCACTTCGTTCTCGTCGAACGTCCAACCGGAGGATACGCGGAATGAGAGAAACGGTGGATGTCGTTCAACCGATTCCTATGGATGTATCATTACCTCAACGAGAATCAAGGCGACCAAAAGGATATCCAAGAGTTCCACCACTCGAAGCCTTTCAGCCCTCCGCTTTGCGTCCAGTCTTAGAATACACATGAGAACGTTCCGACCAGTTTTAACAACTCTATACTTTTATCCTCTTCTCATCCCTCAACCGTAGGAAGTACCTGAGACTCTCGTGTCTTGGTTTGGTCGAGCCAAGAATTCGGTTCGCAACAACAGCCTCGTTCAATCTTCTCCATCGCACACCCCAGTTTCAACCTTGTTTACTCAGCGTTATTTGAGGTGCGGCACACTCGAAGAAGTTTTCTGTTGATGCTGTTTCTCCGGTTCCTCGTCACTTGCCACTAAGATTATGAGTACTTGTCTCATTGGCTCTTCAACATTCCAGCTACCGATTTACGCTGCTTCATTTCCATACGCACACACGTCCCACGTCATTGGAAAACGTTGGAAGAAAAAAACCAACGGATCTTCATCATCGACCCAACTTTTCGTGACTCTAGACAACCTCCGTTCAATCTCGTTTTTTTTTTTCCTTCGTTCGAACGTGATAACGTGTGGCACCTTCGTGTCACGAGGTTGCCAAGTGAGGGAAATTCAACGGCTACCTATTATAACGGGTACACGTGTACCCACGGTGTACTTTATACATATTTGGGCGCGCGTGCGAGCACGCTATCGCTCCACGGACAGTCAGAGACCGAAAGAGGAATAGAGAAAGTGAGAGTGGTCCGTCGTGTTCAAGAGTGAGAAAACGCTGCGAGAAACGGATGGTGACCGACCGAGAGAGACAGCTAGAGAAGTAAGAGTATATACACAGCTAACAGGGCAAACACAAGGAGAACAGCCAGTTAGGTACCCGGTCAAATATTTGTGGCCCGGCCTCGATCTACGCCCCCGCTTCGCCAACGCTATCTCCGACACGCACTAGACGTTCAACAGCAGGTTAATTCACGCGTACTTCGTGCCATGGACCCTCTTCAAATTTCGTCAAGAGAGAGGACGATATAAAAAAGAAATAAAAAAAAGAACGTTCTTTTCCTCTTCTACGCTGAAGCTGGTTCACCAAGTTCCCATTAATGAAAGCCTTCTTTCATGAGCTTAACCAGCCTAACATCTTCCAGACGTCATCGGTATACGACAAATAACGAAAAAAGGATAACGCAATAAAAACGTTCCAGCCTTGATATCTCCACCGACAATTTCCTACCTCGTTTTTTTTTTTTCTTTCATTGGGGTTCTTCAGCTTTGTTGTCGTACTACCTGTCAGCGATTGCACCGTGAATAGCCTCAAACATGGCTCCGGAAGTGGATCATAACGAGGCTGCTGCATCGGACCCAAACACATGTATCTTCTAGAAAGCGATATAATTTTTCGTACAACGAAGGAAATGTGGTCGAACGTATGTCTGCCTGCATGATAACGCCTAATCTAAACTCTAGCACTGTTTGCAAGAGCCGAAGGAAAACACGAGAAAGGAAGTGTAGTAATCCAAGACGTTCTTGTTTTCTTCTCTCACTACCTTATTTCCGGTCTTTTCATTGAACTATTTGGAAAGAATGAATTCGTTGTTCTCAATGGGTAGACGCAACCCTGGCTAAGTACTTTTTCGCGATGTTTGCTCAAACGAGTGCCGAAGAGCGTGAGAAAGTGGAAATGGGAATCGAGAATGTGGAAAAAATCCTGAAGCCTGGTCCATAACGTATACTCGTATATGTAATCGTAAATGGGAAAGCAAGCCAAGGGGATCAGTCGAGGGGGAAAGGGGGAGGATTGCTTGAGGAAAAAAGATAAATCGTCGTTATTAGCGAGAGATTACGATGAGATTCGCAGCTCTCTGCACGGATTTTCGGATCTCTTCCCTTTCCCTACTTTTTGTCCTGGCAAATACAAAATCTATGGACGCGTTGGCCCAATGGCCAGCGAAAGCTCTCTCTCTCTCTTTATCTTTTGGCCATTATACATATAATATATACATTTATATGGGGTGCTGCCTTTCTTTCTCTAACGTTCTATATGTGTTCGTACGAGGGGTGGGCCCGAGGGAATGTAAGAAGATTCCGACGCGTGCACATTGTTAGGGGGATCAGATTAGCCTGGCGGATCTCGGAGCCTGATGTATGTGGCTCTTAGTGTCATTCCGTGGTATATTAGAGCCTGCAAATATACGTTCTTTATACATGTCACGCCTCTATCCAAATGCAATGATTTTCCATCAACGAATCAGCATCGTTTCGACTCCGTGTGAAAACGTAAATAACCACTGATGGGTTAGAATACTATGAATAATCCAAAATATATTTTTAATCGTTTCAGGTAACTCAAGTTTAAGCAGAAACATGTGATCCAGGGATCAAAGGAAACATGGAAAGACTCAATACGAAATAATATCGAATTTTTCAAATATTTCCAAATTTCTTGGATTTTGGATTTCAACGAGTTTCTTTATAGCCATTGTAAGTATATTATTTCCCTACATTGGGAAACATGGATTAAAACCAGGATGACTCTAATTCGAACAATTTCCAGTAGAATTTCCGGTCACGTGATCGATATTTTTAGACGATTTTCCCAAAGCCTTTTGCCTAGGAACTGGGTTCTCGTTCGCTCGGAATATCAAATGGGCAACCCGATACGAAAGGTGGTTGAAATTGTTGGAAATTTGATAAATCATACCCGTATTTAGTTGGCGACCGAAGAATGTACCGAAGAAGAAGAGAAGATTGATTTCGAGAGAAAGAGAGAACGAAAATAAGGGAGATAGTAATCTAGCAGTAGCTACATTAAGAACAACTTATTAAATAATCAATTCAGTGTTTCGACGTTTTATCAATGTCGTTTAAAGCTAACATTATTAAGGGCTGTAGAATTGGACCGGAGTATCGAACAGTTCGATAAATACGAAATTCTCATTCGTATATCTATAGTCCTCAAACTAACCTACAAAACAATACGAATCCTTGATCGACTTCCGAGAAATCAAATAACCTCTGATTTCATTAATACTTCTCAATAATCAGCTATTTCCGTCACTCAATGCTTTCGAAGACGTTAAATTGATGGAGAACGATGACAACGGTTGGTGGTCTCTAGTTTAATTGGGGGCAAAAGATGTCGATCGGTAGAAATCGTTTTATCGAAATTGGTGAAATCGTCGAGTTTGGCAACCGTATGACTAGAGGGAGGAGGGATATGTGCGAGAAGAGCAGAAAAGCAAATGGCACGTCGACAGGTCGACGTAATTATCACTATGCGTGTATATGTATATATTTTAACAAAAATGTCCGTACTCGTGAGTAATGTCTTTTTTATCTCCTCCCCTCCCCTCCCCCCACCTTTGACGTCGTTATATTGCCTCGTGTACATTTCTCTACACGTACTTTGTGTAAGACCGTTAATGTATCGCTTTTTTTTCTTTTTTTTGCATTCGCTCCTGTGACCCCTTTTTCAACGGACTCGTTTATACACCGTACAACCCAAATGTCTATATATCTTTATACACACGTCTGAATTTCCATAATGTAAAAAGGGAAAGTTATTTTTCACACCCGTAGGCGTGGAAGAAATTTTTTTATTTTTTTTATTTTTTGAAGGAATTACTTCGTGCCTGGTGAAATCGTGATCAGAGGGAAATCGTGATGCAGGAACGAAAGAGAGGTATTTCAGGGACCAAAAGGAGTAGTTTGAAATCAATGGAATTCTGACTTTGGAGAAGCAATATGAGATTCAAGTTTGTTTGGGTTTGGGTTTGGGTTCAAGTTTATTTGGGTTTGGGTTCAAGTTTGTTTTGGTTTGGGTTTGAGTTTAGGTTTGGGTTCAAGGTTTGGGTTCAATTTATTTGGGCTTGGGTTCAAGTTTGTTTTGGTTTGGGTTTGGATTGAAGTTTGTTTGGGTTTAGGTTTGGGTTCAACTTTGTTTGGGTTTGGGTACAAATTTGTTTGGGTTTGGGTTTGTTCGAGTTTGTTTGGGTTGCAACGTTACGACGCAACGAAAAATATTGTTTTTCAATTTCTCTATTTTTTTCGTACCGATATCGCAAAAGAGATACTTCAATATTTATTCCAATCTTTATTGTGATAATCTATTATTTAGATCTGAAAAAAAATAGTTCGCGAAATAATGGAACTAAAGGAATAAAAAAAAAAATGAAAAATTCAATGTCATTTTTCTCCTACCCCTCTTCATCCCCAATTTCACCGTCTCTCTACCCCTCCCCGCCCTCCCTTCACCCTTGCTTCTCAGTTTTCGTTCGTCACGTGCTCTTTTCATTCTTCGCACTCGTACAGACGCGCACTCTACTCGATCACGTAATTTAACCCGAGTGCTTCGTACTTTACGTCCACCCCTATATATATGTACAGGGTGTGGCGTAAATAGTGGTCCACCGTAAAGGATTCGATATACCAGATAGTTAACTTTAACATATTAATTTTTTAACCATTTTTATACAACGGTTTCAAAAAAAAAAAATTTCATGAGAAATTATTGTTGTTTATGGATTATATTTAATTTTTGCCACACCCACTTTTCACGATTGCTCGATTATTCAGCATCATAGAAAAAAAAAAGGAATGAAAAATAATCGTTATTGTTGAAAATACAGCCAAATTTGAAAAAAAAAAACTAAAAAAATATTCAAAAAATTATGAATACGTAAAAAAAAATTTTTTCATTGAAACCCTTGGATAAAAATGATTAAAATAATAATATGTTATAGTTAACAATCTGGTAAATTGAATCCTTAATGGTGGACCACTATTTACGCCACACCCTGTATATAAATATATATAAGCTAATGAAATCAATGAATGTGTGCCAAAGTTAAACTCGATCAACACGCAGCATACACGATCCACGAACAATCGATGTGCACCGAGGGGGTGGGGGGGGGGTGAAAAATCAACACGGTTCCAAAAGGGTGGGCGAAGTGTGGCGAGGCGAGTAGAGGGGCTGGGGGGATTCGATGACGCTAGAATACAGGGTGTTTTTGCCCGCAAAAAAGGGTGCCCCCTCCTCGGCGGAAATACCCCCCGCTGGCTCCCAACGTCGATACTCGTTAGTGTCATGCGAATCTTCAGAAGGAGGGGGAGGAGATGGAGGAGGGTTGTGGAAGAGAACTGATCGTTTTAATTTCTGAGAGACACGAGGAAGTTGAATCAGAATATCTGAATTTTTCGAATTCGTGGTTCTGATAGATTTTTTGGGAGAGGTTGGAAGATTGGATGGAGAATTGATGTTTTTTGAATGTTTTTGTCGATGGGTGAAAATGGATTGGTAAGGATAGTAGATAAGAAAATGTTTTTTTTTTATCACTTTGATGATACACTTTTAGCTCGTCGATTTTTGAATGGAGGGATTTCAGATTGTGGTTTGATATTTGAGAAATTGTTTTGAGAATTAGGTTATTTTGGATTCGAAAATTCATTTTGGAAATTCGGTAAATTTAGACTCGAAATATCAGTCGTAAACCCAAGCAAACCCAAACAAACAGAAAAATTGATTTTTGGTCAAACGTACAATCTGTCTTTTATTATAGAATAAAATAGACTTTTTTATTTTGGAATATTATTTGATAACTTTGAGCTGCAAAAGTGATACATACTTCGAGATTTTTGATAATCGACTTACGAAAAATCGATTTTGAAAAGTGAAGCACGGATTATGAACTTTATCACTGTAATCGATCTACAATTGGGGCCATCCAAAATGGTGGACAAAAGTAATGTGGTGGGAGGAAGACGTAGGTGGTAATCGACGTATCAATGGTAAAAGAGAAGTTGCATTCTGAACACACCGAGCTGCATCGATCAGGGTCGCGATCCTGTCAGTCTTACACTACGACCCGTCAATTAAATCAATTACGATTCTCGTACAATTTAACGTTACAGGATGAATCAAACTCACTGCCGGATGAATCAGCACAAGATCATAGTTGACTTACCTGAAACAGAAAGAAAGAAAATAATGAGAATAATGAGAATCTGGTATCAATAGATGAATATATGAGAAGAAAAAAATGATGGATGCTGAGGTGGAATTCTACTCTAGAGATGCGTTGAATTATTGCGCATGGCGAATTCGCGAAACGGACGAATTTTGGAATTTTGGAAATTCTGTAATTTCTGGAAATTCTGTAATTTCTGGAAATTCTGTAATTTCTGGAAATTCTGTAATTTCTGGAAATTCTGTGATTTCTGGAAATTTTGTAATTTCTGGAAATTCTGTAATTTATGGAAATTCTGTAATTTATGGAAATTCTGTAATTTCTGGAAATTCTGTAATTTCTGGAAATTCTGTAATTTCCGGAAATTCTGTAATTTCTGGAAATTCTGTAATTTCTGGAAATTCTGTAATTTCTGGAAATTCTGTAATGTCTGGCAATTCTGTAATTTCGGGAAATTCTGTAATTTTTGTACCTTCTGGAAATTCTGTAATTTCTGGAAATTCTGTAATTTCTAGAAATTCTGTAATTTCTGGAAATTCTGTAATTTCTGGAAATTCTGTAATTTCTGGAAATTCTGTTATTTCTAGAAATTCTGTAATTTCTGGAAATTCTGTAATTTCTGGAAATTCTGTAATTTCTGGAAATTCTGTAATTTCTGGAAATTCTATAATTTCTGGAAATTCTGTAATTTCTATCATTTCTTGAAATTCTGTAATTTTTGGAAATTCTGTAATTTCTGGAAACTCGGTATTTTCTTAAAATTCCATAATTTCTGGAAGTTGTGTATTTTCTTAAAAATCTATAATTTCGGGAAATTCTGTAATGTCTGTAAATTCCATATTTTTTTACAATTCTGTAATTCCTAGAAATTCTATTTTTCCTTACAATTCTATAATTTCTGGAAACTCGGTATTTTCTTAAAATTCCATAATTTCTGGAAATTATGTATTTTCTTAAATTCGATAAACCGGGTAATTAAAAAAAAAAGCGCAAATCCATAAATTGGATCCAAAGGAATAAATATGAAAAAAAAGGACAAAAATGTGTAGTATTTCGAGGGAAATCCCCAGGTTGAATATAACTGTGTTTGACGGTATTGAGGTCGATAAAATTATCCACGTATGTCGAGGAGTCAAGAAAAAACGGTATTGTCTCTTTTATGTTCTTCACAGGCACCTGAGAAAGACTTCTCTAGATGGCCTGGGGGGGAACGTACACCAGGACTTCGATGATGTTTTCCACCTTAACACACATACGAATACTCGTTTTTTTCTCGTACTTTCTCCGTCGACATTATCCTGAGGAGATCACCTTTTTACCGGTCGTTGCGACCTCGTCATTCCACCCTTATCTCTCGTGACGCAGAACTCGAATAACCCTGAGAGAAAGAAGATGGAACGAGACGGAAAAGTCGTTGGGCACGTCGAAGAAGAGGGCCTCGGAGTCCTCTCCCGGGCGATCTCTCTTTCCCCGTGTACTTGGGGTGAGAGACGTCGTGACGAGGTCGTCAAATCCGGAGCCGATTGAAAATTATACAGGGATCAACTTTACGAGCTCGACGCTTTTGGCCGGGGAAAGTGTCGATCGAGACTCGCTTGTCTCACTGTATCTACGTGTATCTTTTGGTCTTCCAGTGGTAGATCTTGTCATTCTCATTCAAGGATAGCTATGAACACTGGGGTGAGTCGAACGTATCGACTATTTTTATTTTTATTTCCCTATTCAGTAGTTACAGTACGGTGAAATAACAACCCCATTGAAATATGAATTCTTGTAATAAATATCTTGGAGTCATTTGCAATTTTCTAATCCCTGTACTAATAATAGGGGGGAAACTGTATCTGCTAGTTTTGAATTTAACCCTTCGCAGATTCAATTTAATTTAATTTAATTTAATTTAATTTAATTTTATTTTATTTTATTTTATTTTATTTTATTTTATTCAATTAAATTTAATTTAGTTTAGTTTAATTTAATTTAATTTAATTTTAAATTTAATTTAATTTAATTTATATAATTTTATTTAATTTCTCTGAACAACCATACATTGTAATCTCGTACGTCGACTGAAACCCAAACAAACCCAAACGAAAGCTTATTTAATTTAATCAAAATCGATTTAACTTAATTTATTTTCAATTAATTTAATATAATTTAAGTTAATTGCTATTAACATACATTTTTATCTCCTTGTTATCTTGTTAGTTCGTAAGTCGACCGAGACCCAAACAAACGCTTATTTAATTAAATTAAAATCAATTAAATTCAATTTATCTTAAATTATTTTAATTAAATTTAATTTAATTTCTCTGAACAATCATACATTGTTGTCTCGTACGTCGACCGAAACCCAAACAAACCCAAACAAACTCACTACTGGGTAGAAGAACAATAAAGTTCAAAATACATTTATCATAGATAATTGATCGCTCGTTAAAAAATATTTCTCAACATTTTACAGTGAATCTACGTTTCCAAAAGTAATGCAAGAATTCAAAATTGAATTTATGGCACAAATTAAAAATGTTTTCACTTATCCACTTAATATTACAACAATATGTGCCAAAACCTTATTAATTAGTGTACCCATCAGGTACTAAAGCCATAGAAATTTTCAACTCGATTTTCATTAAATCGTATTGTTCTTACGTCCAAATTGAATTTCCTCAAAACAGTTCGAAATTTCTTTATCGTACCAAGCCAAGAGCAGTCCTACATAAAAGTAGACAAGATCATACTGATGTTCAAAAACTTTTCGGAAATCAAGCCTAATTGGACAAAAAAAAAACATGACCCGTAGCTGAAGAAAAAAAGTCTTCGGCTGGTAGCATAAAAGCATAACTTAAAACCCTAATGGTGCGCCAACATACATAATACCTTAGTTTTTAGCGATCTTGTCTGTGTTTTTTTTTTTTTTTTTTTTTTTTTTCAAAAACCAGCCATCGGTAAATGAAATCACCCGCATGGTTGATGCCTACAAGGATGTCTGAACGGCAGCTGGAGGGTGACCATAATTTTTGCTAGGTCACGAAAAAAAACGGTTGAATAAAAAAAAAAAAAAAAACAAGATGGACGACGAAGTCTTTCCTGGTTCAGCTTTTCCAGCTAGTTAGTGTCTTGCCCAATGGAAAAATTCATCTCTCGTGGTGAAGTTGGCCATTCTTGGTTGGTGGAAACCAACTTATCGCGACCTGTCTCCGTTATGGCCACACCGTTGGAAAAAGCGTTTCACAAAAGGTAGGGGTTTCGAGTCAAGAGGGCCCTTAGACTTTGTAAGTGTAACGGTGTAACACCAGGCAGCCCCAAATTGCTTCATTAGTCAGGACATATTTTATACAAATTGGGAAGTACATTAACCGGTACGAAGATTCCGGAATGAAACGGAAGATGATGGAGGTTGAGGTTGAAACTAAGAGAGAAAGAGGAGTCCCCCGAATGGGATTCCAAGACTGGCGTACATCAGCGAAGAAAATTTGTAATTAGAGTGGGCGGAGGTGAAACGATCTCGGGCTACATGGTGGTCGATGTGAGGGTGCGAAGGGCAACGACGAAACGAGAACGAAGAACGAAAATAACTGGCAAGCGAAACGACCAATACTGCAGTCTTCACTGGTATAGGCAAAAGGGTGCAAGGATGAGAGAAAAAAATTTTTTAAATGACCAGAGAAAAAAATTTTAAACATGACGAGAGAGAAATATTTAAAAAATGATGAGAGCCAAAAATTAAAAAAATGACGAGAGAAAAATATTTAAAAAATGATGAGAGCCAAAAATTAAAAAAATGACGAAAGAAAAATATTTAAAAAATGACGAGAGAAAAATATTTTAAAAATGACGAGAGAAAAATATTTACAAAATGACGAGGGAAAAATATTTAAAAAATGACGAGAGAAAAAAATGTTTAAAATGACGAGAAAAAAATTGTCAAAAATGACAAAAAAAAAAATAAAACAGAACAAGAATGAACGATGAAGAGTAGGAAAGAAGAACAAAGGAAAGAGGGTCCGAGCGCGACGACCGATGCAATTTCTTAATTATTTACGCGTTGCCACCGTGCGCCTCAGGTTTGTTTCATTCGCGTATGCCGGCCTTTCCTTTATGGCTCTTTCTCTCTCTCTCTTTCACCCGTGTCGAATCGCTCGAGGGCCACGAAACGCTACACTCGAAGAGCTCGTCACAATAGCCCCGAAAATTCACCAACACCTTTCATTTTTTTCGCGGACGGAAACGCCCCCCCCCCCCTCCCCTCGTTCTCTTCTCAATACCGTTGACTGCGCAGCTGACTGGCAGTAAAGCATTGTTCGATTCGCTGCTGACGGTTTTGACAACTATCATGAATACGGCTCAGAGAGATGGTGACCTTGAATCACCTTTGGTCAACCTTCAATAAACGTGTCAATTGTCGAATTGTTATTAAATGGTATCAGTTTCGTTCTAAGCCATCGTTGTAATAATCATTACTGTATTTATAGAAACTACATAGGAAAGTAATGATAATTATAGAATTAATTATATAATGACATCATAGCATTGACTATTATAATGAATTTTTATATTTATTGTGAAATGATCATTATTAAATAAAAAAATTAACTTCATCTATGAGATGGTATCAGTTTCGATATGACCAATGATCGTAATAATAATTATTGTATTTATAGAAACGAAATGGAAAACTAATGATAATTATATAATAAAAATATAAAATTGACAATTATAATTAATTTTTATATCTATTATAAAATGATCATCATCGAATAAAAAACAAAATTTATTTACAAAAATGTAGAACTTTTATTGCTGTCAGTAGGAATTTTTATAATAACAATTATTATGAGGACGAATTTTATGATTTTTGGAATTTCGTTCAACTATAATTAACGCAATAATTCAGCTATCAATTGTTGAATTTTTATGAGGTGGTATCAGTTTCGATGTGGGCAATCGTCATAATAATTATTATTGTATTTATAGAAACTATAGTGAAAACAAATGATAATTATAAAATTAACTATATAACGAAAATATAACATTGACAATAATAATGAATTTTTATATCTATTATGAAATGATGATTATTAAATAAAAAAATAAACTTCATCTACAAAAATTTCGAACTTTCGCTGTCAGTAGGAATCTTCATAATAACAATTATTACAAGAACGAATTGTATGATTTTTGTAATTACCTTCAACTATAATTAACTTAATAATTCAGTTATAATTGTCAATACCCGCATTAACTGTGTAAACGTAGATCCACCGATATCAAATTTAGCCAATTTTGCGTTTAGCATTAATACTCAGGACGTGGCAAGGCGTCGTAAAATACGTTGTAAGATAAAACGTCAATTAATGGAGTGGGATCACCAAAGAGGAAACGGGTGATCGATTTCAAAGATGTTGCGCGGAGTGCCATTTTTTTTTTTTTCGTTTTTCATTGTGAAGGCTTTCGTGTGTGCGGGTACCGGTTGGGATCAATGGCTAATTAATGCGACGGGACATCGAAGGAACGCAAGCCCGCATTCTTTGGTAGAATGGGCGATGGCCCCGCAGCAAATGGAGTGTGACGTTCACAAAGTGCAACGTGGCAAAAAAAAAAAAAGGAATCCAGCCAACATAAGAGCCTGAAGTAACCTCAGAAAAAAAAAATGTTACGAAACGAACGAGGGAGCGATAAAAATGTTAAAGCTGTAGATAAAAACAGAGCGTTGCTACGTTTGATGAAATAAGTACGACTTGCAACGTTCAGCCATTTTTTTCGATCCCTTAGTCGGCAAGCCCTAGCCCGGTTTGACTCAATTTACCTCGTCGGCAAAGGGCTCCGGTGCTGCGGTGAATTTTTTATTTTTATCACATATTCCAAGAACAGTTACCGTGACTTTCCACCCTTGCGGCGTGAGGCTTCGAAAAAGAGAAAAAGAAAAAAAAGAAAAAAAAAACCACCCTCGTGTCTCCTTTGAGCTTGACAGAGGAAAAGCAGAATTGTAGCTTCGTGGATCTCCATCGCTGTCACACGAGGAGAGTGAAACAAAAGAATTTTGAAAAGCTTGCCAGAAAAAGATTTAGGGGTGGAATTGCTGGTATATTCAAGGGGGGTGAAAATGGCGCTTCGAGGCGAAATGAATTGGCAACTTTTAATTAAGATGGGTATCATCCTCGACTTTCTGATGCTTCGAATGCGTTCTCCGCTTAGCTGCCTTACGACCCCCCAAAAAGAGAGAAAGAAAGGGAGAGAAAGAGAGACTGTGGGGGTTGGAGGTTGACCTCACTCCAATACAAAAAAAGCATGAGACAGTCGCGACTCGGATGTCCCGGGGATGAAGAAAATAAAACGAAAACTCCTTCGTGGTACCGAAGTGAGACGAAGAAACGAGGAGTACAAAGAGGGTTGGAATCGTACGATGAAACGAGGGTGGCCCAAGAAGGGGCAAGTTAGCATTCTTTTTGTTCGTAGCAACTATTCATCATCGGTGACACTTCTCGAGATACAGAAAAGGGAAGCTTCTCTCCTCTCGCCCCCTGAGGCCCTCAGGGGTTTTCTAATGGACCCGGACCTGTGCCTGATCGACCCAACTCCACCTTTCCACGCAATTTCCGCATCTTCTTTTTTTTTTCGCAAGAAGATTCTTCACTCTCACGATCTCCCTTCGAAAGGTTTTCATTTCGAGCTCAAAGCCCCCCCTGCTCTTCTCATTCCCTTCCACTTGGGATATGAACAAAGATTTACTTCGATAACACGCGAGGAAGCTGATTATCCTCGTCGTGGAACAGAATAAGTCAAAAATGGAAAAAGCGTTTTTGGTATCTTCCAGAGGGAGGATCTTTTAACCCTGCACCATCCCCACTCATCCAAGTGTACATTCGCAAAAAGGATCGTCCTAGGGTTGCACATGTCTAGAAATGATCAACTTGGTGTTTTACAGCCTTAAATTCACTTTAAAATTGCTCAACCCTGGGAAGGATCAAGTTGGAGTTGTCCAATCAAAGAAAGGGTCACCTTATGGATGTGCAGCCAGCAGAAGGCTGACTTCAGGGTTTGATACCTCAATAAGTCGTACTTTGGGGCTTGCCACCCCCAAAATAGATAATCTTAGAATTGGACAGCCCCAGGAAGCGTTCTCTTGGAGTTGCACATTCACGTTGGAATTTCTCAGTACCATTGAGGCTGACATTACCTGTAGAGACTCAGTCAATAGGCGTAATTTGGGGCTTGTCCAGCTCCAGAATAGATAATCCTAGAATTGGACAGCCCCAGGAAGCGTCCTATTGTAGTTGCACATTCCTGTTGAAATTGCTCAGTATCATTGAGGCTGAAATTACCTACAGAAGGCTCACTCAATAGGCATACTTTGGGACTTGTCCAGCCCCAGAATAGATAATCCTAGAATTGGACAGCCCCAGGAAGCATCCACTTGGAAATTCAGGTTAGAACTTCGCATTATCATTGAGGCTGACATTAGAGATTGGACACTCTCAGAATCGCTTCAAGACTGCACATTCCAAGAATGACTTCGTTAGGACACACCTGCAGTAAGGCTCGAAGAAACATCAAACGTGACGTATCCATAAGTGTACCTACCTTTCTCATGTCTGGTAGGATATGTGAGCAAGAGCTAGAAACAAATTGAGGGAGGTGTCTAAATAAGAAATGAGCCTTGCAGCACGACTAGGCCTGAGGCGTGGGCGACGAATACCGAAGGGGTGGAAAATAACGTAATAACGGTAGGCGTCACGTGTGCACGCCATCCTAGCGTGGCTCCGTACCTGACGCTATCACGCTTCCTCGTAAGGTTACATCGAGATGAGAGTGGAAACAGAGGGAGATAGTAGACATTGCGCTCCGTTCAATCCCCCTGGCGAATAACGCGTGTCGCGACGCGATATACAGAATGTACAAACGGAAGATACTGTGTGGGTGGTGGAGGCGGTAAGGAGCCGTCTTCCAGCAGTCAGACGTCACCCTCGTTCTCCCGTGGGACAGGCCGCTACGGTAAACCTCGCGACAAGACGAAGAGAGGAAGGTCCTCCAGGATTCGTGGTAGACCGCGAAAGTCATCATCCTTTTCTTATTCTTGGCTTCCTTGTTCGCTATGTTGTTCCTACTCTGCCGTTATCCTGAAGAAGAAGGTGCAGTCTGCGCGACACTCGGCCCTTTTTTTTCTAGATCCACGGAGCTGCCCTACAGTCCCTTGAGAGTCGCGTGATAAAAACGAATGGCACTGAGATAAACATAGCGCAAAAGCGGGAAACTCCGGGAGCACGTGCTTCGTGTAGGGTTGCACAGTGGGTGGTTGTCGTTTTCTCGAGGGAGATGAATAAAGAAATTACTCGAGCTGTTCTACTCTGGAACGGAAAGCGTGGAGATCTCAATGAATTTCCAACTGGATAATTGTTTTCTCGTACATTGGGTACCCTGGGAACCTGCCCATTTTTCATCAGGGTGTGAATGTGCAAGCTACAATATTGGAAAGCATTTTCCTTCGTTTCTTTCCATCTTCTTCCAAGAAGAATGGTAGGTTTGTTTGGGTTGCTGCACGTTAGCGAAGATGACGGAATGATAACTACCGAAATGTTGTTAATATTAAATGCCCATTCATCGCCCAGTCGAAATCATGGACCAGCCCACAGTGGAAACTCGAAAGAAAGCGACTGGGGTGTTGAACGCACACCCTTAATAAAGTAAAGATTGCGTTACAAGGAGGGCATGGAAATGTTGAGAGATAGCAAGAATAAAGACGGTCGTTGGCTGGTACGCGTTAGCGGGTAACGATGCTTTATAACGGTGAACATCCGCGACGCGTACGCCCTTCAATGATGTCCGGGCTCGGGGGTTCGCACCATGGAATATTTAAGCCTCGATTTCATATCTCAGAGAGCGCTCGCTTCTGATATTAAACGCGGTGCGTACCAAGGAGGAGGAGAAGACAGCGGAGCAAGCAGGATGTTGATGGAGGGTTCAAGAAAAAATGATGAAATTGCCATGGCTTGATATGCTTGACATTCAATAGTCAATGACCTTGATATCTTTCTTCCTCTTACGGCATTAGATTCTCCATAGTGGCTGAATTCCAGTTTGAACAACCAGATTGAATCATTCGAAGATAAAAACCAGTGTCTATCAAAAGATTGTTCTCTGGGAGATCGTTTTAATCCACGATCGTTAGCCCTCCATTTTGCTTGCAAAGCCTGGATCTTTGAAGAGTTGCCAGAAAGACTGACAACTGCTCTCCAACAATAGGCGACACGTCTCCATTAGTGAAGCACGTCGGAGGTTACAAACGTAAAACGAAGAGGGAACTCGAAGAGCTCGTGTACTTCGTAAAATCAGTTGAAGAGTACGAGGGGGTAGCTGTCATCCAGAGGTACCTCTACTCTTCATCAGATATCGCGACGCGAAGATACAGAACTATTCCATTCCACTTTGGGTTTTCCCTCTCATTGCCTCAACCGTTCTCGCTTACTCGAATCACCATTTCACCCAGAGACCTTCCCACCGAACGCGACCTTAAGATATTAAGTACTTTACCCGCGATTAGATCTCTCATTGTCCCGTCTTGGTGTCAGACAAGAGGTAGGCTCACTTCCCTTCTTCTAGCCAGGAGCGGGGGTGGCTGAGAGAGTCAACGTGACTGAATGAGCGAAGAGAGAAACGAAGAGAGAGAGAGAGAGAAGAGACGCAATGACGACAGACAATGCCAGGCTAACAGACAATTGCTCAGAGCAAGAGACTCTTCTCTAACTGCTGTATAATTTCCTGCAACGACACCTTCATTGTGCCAAAATCGAGAGACCCGGGCATTTCATTCTTATCGCCCTCGTGTTCGTTGT
Organism: Ophioninae sp. B BG-2022a; assembly: GCA_030522765.1. Taxonomy (NCBI): domain Eukaryota; kingdom Metazoa; phylum Arthropoda; class Insecta; order Hymenoptera; family Ichneumonidae; species Ophioninae sp. B BG-2022a. The sequence goes on along the minus strand of JAPYZJ010004208.1, from coordinate 7,149 downwards.
CCTGAGACACCACCACCGATCCGATGGCTTTCTCTTCCAGAGTGGAGTCAACGGCGCGAAGGGTCGAAAGATATTGGGGTTTGAGGAAAATCATACTCACTTCCTCAAGCTCTTCTCACGAGAGAAGCTTGCAGTAGGTACTGTCTTGGTTGGTATTGGGGGAAAGAGGACCACGAGGGTTCCAAGTGGGCAAATCTTGCGATAGCTTGGTCGACCCTGAATCCGCCATTCATTGATGGAACGTTGTATCGTCTTGAACGTTTTTCCAAATCGCCTTCATTGTTGTAGGCAGCGGTTCCACTTTTTTCTAGTTTAACCTCTAACGGTTGATCAGAAGATTTTTAGAATGACGGAAATGGTGTATGAGAGCCTTTAACTACAGCTGATGACGCAGTACCGATCCATCTGTGGGTATCAATCCACTTGAGCGCCTTGAATGACCCCAATCATAGGAAAAATGACTCGGACTGGCCCATCGTGTACCAACAAGGGTTTCCACTCTCATAGGACTCTTTTTATCCCTCTATCTTCACAGCTCCAGTGGTTGCATCCCCCTTATCCCCGGGCACCCCAATTCAACGGTTTGTTTTCTCAGTGTGGCTGACCCGAGAAATCCACTCGAGGCTGACGTCGCTGGAAACGACAACAAACAGAGGGCGAGCACTTTGATCGTGTACACACCATTATTATTTTAACTGAAACTCGGCGTTCAATAGTCAGGGTAATCGATCTCGAATTGGCGCAAAGATAGCAAACCGGATTTCCCCTTCGGTTATTACCGGCTATGAATTTTTGATGAACGTTGTCTGGTGCTCCCGAGCGGAGGAAAGAAGAGCGGTTTTTTCGAAGATCTTGATGAACAATGATAGAAAACCAAGAGCTTTGCTTGGACCACTTTGATAGCTGATGACCTTGACCCAAACCAAGAGCTTTGACTCAACCATGTTTATGGCTACTGATGGAGTAACGAAAGGAAGCAAATGATTAGAGGTTGATGATGCGAGGTACATCTTTATGGCTACTGATAGAAAACCAAGAGCTTTGCTTGGACCACCTTGATGGCTGATGGCCTAGACCCAAACCAAGAGCTTTGCTTGGACCACCTTGATGGCTGATGACCTTGACCAAAACCAAAAGCCCAAACGGAGCCATCTTTGTGGCTACTAATGGAAAACCGAGAGTAAGCAGATGATCCAAGGTAGATGATGGAAGTTAATGGAAGGAGCAGAAGTCTCTGAAGCCGAGTGTGTTTCGTCCATGTCCAAAATGGATATGACCTACGGCATTGTTCGTGACAGGCTCGAGTACTATGGCCTATCCATTTCATCGACGAGTCAGGGGTGGCTGCATTTTTTTACGGATACATTTGCCACGCAAGTCAACCGCAAAATCAAGGATGAATAAAGAATTGACACAATGCAACAGCGTTCATTGCATTTCGAGCTTCCATAGTCCTTTCGCTGATGATCCCCTTTGGGGTCCTCGCCTTTCATCCCTCTCCCTCTTTTTCCCCTCTCTCTTGATCCACCCGTGAAAACTCGAGTCTCCATTCATCGCGATCCTGACGGCGAATAAAAAAAGCAGGTCGCTTTAGAGAGCGATGATGCGTGGAGCATTTTCGAGGGACAGAATCGCGCGGAACGATTCGCCCATCGTTTTTCTTTCCAAAGCGCATGTTCCGACCCTCTCCTTTGCTCTCTCATTGTATTGGAACAGGATGAAAATCTTGACTCCCCAATTCCATGATCATGCGCACCACCATCTTATCGCGTATGCGACGAAATGTTTGACGTATATGCTTCTTGATGGATTACAAACCCAAACAAATTTATAGAGTTGGACAAAGCTGAGCTTTTCACCAAAAGATCGAGGATTTTGTGGATTATCACTTGTAGATGATATTTTTTAACAACGAGAATAATAAATGATTACTCTTTTGTACTAGGGATTCGTTGGATTTTCGTGCCTCGATTAAGTGATGATATTTATTAATCAACGGTTAACAAACATTACAATTTTACAACCCAAACAAACCCAAATAATTTGACAAAATGCTTCAAAGAATAATATCGAAAATTTATACTTTAACCATCATTTGACCTTCGACAAGTTTCGAGGTCATCGTTCCCTGACCTTTTACCTGATACCACGAGACCCAATACGATTTCGGCCATTATCGATCGTTTCCTCAAGGTTAAACGATGTTTGCTGATCAAAAGGTGAGAAACATTACGATTTGACAAAATTCCTCCAAGGGCACTTCCACGAGTCTCAAGGTCGTTGTTTTTCCAGCTTACAATTACTAGATACCAAAAATCCCAATACGACTTTAGGAATTCTCAATCGCTTCCTTACGGTTTCAATCATACACATCACTGACTTTCATTATCCTCGAATTTGACGGAATTTCGTTTTTATCCGAAAGCCCATTTTATTATCATCCAAGTGTGCTCTTTCCCCGTTTGCGTAAGGTTATTTTGATCGAATCGTGGGTTAAAGCCGTTTCTTCTTTTTTTTTTCTTTTTTTTTTCAGGCCTCCCCTGAAACCCCCAAATCGCGTCGATCGGTAGAATTCTCAATGTGATTCGTCTGGCTCGTAACTCGGCGCGTAATAAGTTTTGCGTAATCGATGAAGGTTCTCTCTTTCTATTTCCCCTCCCCATCTCTTTACAACCCGATATCGATGGTTGAGCGGAAATAAATTAAAGCCACCCCTCGGCAAAGAGGTGTAGCGAAACCTCCTTAGACTCTCCCCACCCCCTTTCTCGTTTCACCGAGAACTGCTTTTTGACTTTACGAGGTAATTTCCGTCGTCGCTCGCCCGTTACTCTTTCAAGAAAACTCGTCTCTCCTCGAATTCCCCTTCGATTACGAGGTGGCTGGGAAAATCTATGGATACGCCGGGCCAGTGTATTTCCTTTGGAAAATTTTTTCAACGAGGATCAGGAGTAGGTATGGTCCTTTGGTCCAATTAGGTTACCAAGTCCCTAACACGTGCCCAAAAGACGTCTTGTTTGGGTTTGTTTTGGTTTATTGGGGTTTGTTTGGGTTTGTTTGAAGATCAGGAGTGAGTCCAATCAGGAGTTTGTTTTGGTTTGTTTGGGTTTGTTTGGATTCGTTTGAAGATCAGGAGTGGGTCCAATCAGGGGTTTGTTTTGGTTTGTTTGGGTTCGTTTGAAGATCAGGAGTGGGTCCGATCAGGGGTTTGTTTGAAGATCAGGAGTGGATCCAATCATGGATTCGTTTGGGTTTGTTTGAAGATCAGGAGTCCGTCCAATCAGGTTACCAAGTCCCAAACATGCCCAAAAGACGTCTTGTTTGGGTTTGTTGGGAATTTTTGGGGTCCGTTTGGGTTTGTTTGGTTTCGTCTTTTTTCCCTTCAATTCATATTGAAAAAAAAACTGAAATCGTTGCGTCACGAGGATCGTGGCGTTCGATACGATTTATATTCTCGTATGCCTAATGACGTACTCGAGACAGTGATTTAAAAAACACTCGACCGTCAGATAAGAAATAATCGAGGAAACATTAACAAGCTTCTGTGGCAGTCTATTAAGAAGATGTTACTCCAATGTCTCACTTTGTACGTGTTGGGGGTCACGAGTGAAAGCAATGATAAAGCAAAGCTGAATCCTAACCCTGTATCAGGTATCATAATATGCATACGTGTGTGTGTGTACGTATGTATATATCCTCCGGGTAGCTCGTAAATCTGATTCGCTTAATGAATTCCTTATGGTGTATATACGCGGATATAGCTGACCGAGAGATACGACTGGTTTTGTAAGTGGTGCCGGTAGGCGTGAGAATAATTTCTTACTCAACCTTGGGAGCTTTTCAACATAGAAATTCCAATAGTCAACCATTGATTTATGGACAATCTTATGAGACTTGATTCAGTAGTGTGGGTAGCAAGCTTTGGTATTCTAGATTTACCCAAACGTTAGCACATCGATGGTACGAAAAAGATTCAATACCTAACATTGCCAATACCTAACATTATCAATACCTAACATTTCCAATACCTAACATTGCCAATACCTACCAATACCATATCCATACCAGTAACCATTCCAATACCTAACATAATCAATGAAAAAGATGACAGGGTTAAAAATACAATCGATGCTCAGTACTAGCTAGCCAATCTGGCCTGGTACTGAAAATGGGTCATTTAAACTTTGGGCAACCAATGTTGGTCCAACTTGGAACCGTTGGAATTACGATTAAAAGAACGGTGGCTTTCCTTCGTTATTTATACACAAACGATAAGGATATACATAAAATTGTGTCTTTTCTTCGTGAGTATTCAAACAATCCTAATCTAAAACTCGGATATTTGTCTCCATACACAATTCTACAATAGAAAGAGCTTGGTGAAGATTTACGAAACATTAGATGATATATAGAGGTGATTTTGTTTTTCACCAAATTGGTAATCGAGTTGTATCAGCAGTTCTAGCTTTGAATAGCAACAAAACTTCTTTTTCATTCTCCGTTTGTGACATTTGGTCATTGAAGACCTAGAGTATCTAGAAGATCAAAGAGGAGCGTGATGATCATACCAGGAAAGTGATTAATCATCCTCGATCCAATAGCAATCCACTGTGCTGGTCATGTTCTTTCAACCAAACAACCTTCTCAAGACTTTATCTTCCGACAAGATAGCTAGTTTTTTTTTTAAACGGAAGTTTAAACTCCGTTCTAAACAGCGGAAGAAAATTCGCAACGAGGAAGGAACCACGCGTGGCTCGCTCGTCATTTTTCGTGTTGATGGCGGTGCCACCAAAGAGGATATGTGATAGAAGCATGCAGCGAGGGAACAACGATGCACCTGTCGCTGACGTCGAGTGTTCGCCAGAGCACGTTGGTAGGATGCGATAAATTTTGTGGGCAAGCATCGTCGTCGTTCGTTTTCGAGGCATACCCACCGCAGGGAAAAGCTGGGGGGAACCTGGCACGCATACTCTTCATCTCCAACAGTGTAGTAGGAAACAGTTAAAACGAGGTCCGAGTCCGGGCGATGATCGAACGTTTTGCGTCTCGTCGAGAATTTACACTGACTTGGTTGGTCACTATTCTTCTTCTGGCTAGCCATCCACAAGTGTTCACCAATACTGAGATGATAGGGTATTCTTCTTACAAGACATTCTGTCTCTACAATTCTAGCTAGCGAGTGTCCATCTTTGTATGTAGTTTCTCTATTACTATTTCCTCTTTATTCTCGAGATCTCCAGTAGTTTGATTCTTCATGTCTCCAGTGAACGTGTCTGGAAGTTTGGTCCAGAGAAGTGTCTTTTGACATTGGGATGGATCACTAGTCACTTGGTGGATGTTTGGTGTAGAAAAGTTTTTATTGACACTGCAATAAATTGATCCACTTGGCTCCTCATGCCAACAAGGTACCTACAATCCAATGGGGGTCATTGAGCATTTCAATTGCTCCAAGATATTCTTGCCAATTGATGGAACGCAGTCTCCTAATTTTCAGGTATTTCAGCTATAGAAAGTAGTCGAACGTCTGTTTGGAATGAATGCAGCTGGAGATTTGGATCAGAGGTCGAACGTCTTCACCAATCTTAACTGGAGCTTTGGTCAAGAGGGTTTTGTTGTTGTTTTTATATAACGATAGATTTCTAGACTTGGCTGATACCTAATGCCAACAAGGTACCTACAATCCAATAGGGGTCATTGGGTATCTGAATAGCCCGGGGTTGTTAGATATTTTTGGCAATTGATGGAACGCAGTCTCCTAACCTTCAGGCATTTCAGCCATGGAAAACGTCTGTTTTGAATGACTGCTGCTGGAGATTTGGATCAGAAATCGAACGTCGTCACCAATCTTAACTGGAGCTTTGGTCCAGAGGATTTTGTTGTTTTTTTTCACACAACGACAAATTTCTAGACTCCACTTGCCTGCTATCCGATACCAATAAAGTTCCGATCAGCTATCTGCTGAGGCCATTCAAGATCTCATTCGTGTCAAGTTTTGTTCGATATTTCCAGATAAATGGCAATTGGCAGAACAGAGTCTCTTAATGTCCAGGCAGCTCGACCAAGGAGAGCCTGGAGAATGACAAGAGGGCAAAGAGGTTAGGGAGAAGAACTTTCGTAGCTTCTCTTGCCGTGCCGCCGCTGCGGCTGTGGTTATTTTAACAACGTGGCAACCTCTTTGTAGACCACATGCTTGTAAACCAAAAGCAAGAGAGCGAGCCTGTTCGGGAGCACGGAATATAAAAAAAGACTACGTAAGCCTGAGCAAAGAGGATACTATCTCGCTCACTCCCAAAACCCACTCTCCTCTCCGCAGCTTTTTTTTTTCTCCATCCCATCCTACGGTTTCACTTCGTTTCCAGCATGTTCCGTCTTACTACAGTGACTGTTACACTTTTAGGTTTTATTCGGCCAAGTCCGAATAAGATTCTCGTTAATTTAGCGCCACCTTCAACGATCGTTCGTGATGTTCGTAGCCCTGATTACTTTCCATACTCCTTCCTCGGTTATGTAATAGCCATAAATCCATCAATGAGGCACTTTCTTTGCAACGAGAGTACGCTAGCTACCATCTATTTTCGATGCTTCATAACGTCGAATTAAAATTAGACATCAGAGTTGAAAACGTCCTCTTTCGATAAGCTTTTTATGTTCACGGAAAGAAAAAAAGGAAAAAAAAAATAGAGTTCGAAGCGTGTTGGTAGTTTGTGTATTTTTGCCTGACGCGGTAACCGAAAGCCCTGACTCACGGGGTCGTGTTCACGCAACCTATATTTAGAAGCTTGGTTATAAGAGACACGAGCAAAAATATGTCACTAAAACCCTCATCTTTATATCGAGACGAGCACACGTTCAAACGCTACTGGAACCATCTCTGATACACCTACGAACGCTCACACGTACTTTTGGAGCAACGCAATGTGTGCGGTCCCGACGGGGGTACGAGTTTGAACGCACGCTGAAGACGTTAAAGAAATTTCTTGGCCCGTTCCAGCCGCGACACGAGTGACATTTACGACATTCTCGTTTGGCGATGGGACCGCGATCGTGGAAGGAAAAACATTGGAAAAAAGATATTGAGATAGGTATTCTTCAAGGCATCAAGAGGTTTCATAAATTCCGTAGAGGCGACTACGTAGGACAAAGAGGAAGAAA
>JAPYZJ010004207.1:0-47952 GCA_030522765.1 Ophioninae sp. B BG-2022a | reverse complement strand
GGGAAAACTATAAGAGGTATCGATATGATTCCAACGCCATTATTTAAGTCAGGCAAAAACCTTTTCCAAACACACCAAATAAATCTCCATCGCAAAGAAGACGCCTACTCTACGACCTTTTGAAATATCGTGATTTCTGAGATTCTGAAAAAGTGGCCAGAGAAGCCGAAAAAATTTTTTTCCCGTTTTTAGACTTTTAAAAGGCTCTAGTAAATCGGAAATTTTGCGCTCATTACGAATATGCCCAAAATTTTGCCGAAAGTGCAAAATTAAACCGGGTAAATGTGAAAAACCTTTCTAGAATATTTTTTCGCCATTTTTCCCTAGAAATGAAGAGTTCAAGACGAATTAAATGGTGGGTTTGTTTTCAACGTATAAAAATACATCTACATGGACCTGCGATATGACACTAAATGTCTAAACATAATAATTATTTGGAGGCTAAGCGCGCAGAAGGGGCGCGGCTGATTGGCTGCCTTTAAAAATTAACAACAATTCAGGGGTTGATCCGGGAAGCATACATGCTTGTATCAATCGACTCAGAATTTCATGGCCAACTCCACATTTCACGGATGACATTCTTACGTGGGACACCCTGTATATATCTCTGCGTCAAGACGAGAGGGAGGTAGAACTCGAATCAGCTGACTAGGAAAACTGACCTAATTATTATGCATTTATTCGCGCGTATTCAAATGCGGCCAGCCAACGGTGGATTCCCTCGCTCTCAATCGCTACACGGCCAAATTTACGGCGAGAGGACACCTTACACACTCCCACGTGTAGAAACGCAATCTCTCGTCTCGATTCGAACAAACGGTTCGAAAACATTCGATCATTCGATCATGCTCATCTAAACACGATTTACTTCGTGAATCCCATTTTCTATTAGAACATCATAGAATCTTGAGGGAGTTGGTACATTAATGATGAAAAACGGTTTGGAGGTCATGCCAGAGTTTGATCACCACAAGTCCGACTGTTGATAACGAAGACATTAGAGTATGAAAACATGGCAATTCGTTTGGGTTTCATGACCTTGAACTAGAAGTTTGTTTGATATCTCTTGAAGGATCAAAACCATTCTTCAGAGAGACCCGAACGATGTAATCTCGAATGAGTTCATGTTTGATTCATTCGTTTGGGTGCATCATAAAAATCTTGAAAACATGATCTCTGTCTTTCTGGTTAAATATCTTGGTCCCGATGTAGCAAAACAAGCATGGTGGACTATGGTGCGCCATTATGGTCTTGTAACGGGCTAAAGCCTGCGAGACGTCTAGATAAATGGAAGGTGGAAAAGTGGATGCGTGGATCTCCAGGCTTGAATCCACCGGTATGCCAGAAGGGGTTGGTGGAAAATGGAAGGGCGGATGAGGGAATCCAGTTAGGGGTGTGGGGGGACCGAAAGAGGGAGAGTGTGAGGCAAGTTCGGTCGACAGGGAGTACAAAATACCTAGCTCGTGTCCCGCTCGTTGTAAGCGTCGCTACGCCTGTCCGTCGGTCGATGGTTTGGTTTTGTCCGCGCGACGGGTATACCGGGACGGGGTGGCAAACCGGGCGTTCGTTTTGGCTCTTTCTCTCTCAATCTCTGGGAAAGCTTTTCCCCCCTAAAGGAGGGAAAGAGAGAGAGAGAGAGAGAGAGAGAGAGAGAGAGAGAGTGAGGGGAGGGTTAGCGGGAGGGCGTCTCGGCGCCATGCTGATTTGCATGTTGCGCCGCCATGACGGCCGCCACCGCCACCGTTCGCTCCGACACTCGGTTCGGGGCTGAAGGGGGTTTGAAGAGGTACAAGGGGTTCGCATCGATCGTTCTCTCGTCCGTCCTCGCCCATCTTCTCTCCGCGTTTAAACCCCTCGCTCTTTCTCACTCGTTCACTCTTGGACCTCGATGCTTTGCCTAGACCCCTAAAAACAATGTTCTCCATCAGATCCGAACTCGTGACGATCCTTTCGCTCGGTCACTCAAATTCTCGAAGAAGGAGAAACAATTTTTCAATATATTCGCCTCGGCGGAAGTCATCGATGAGTTCAAAATGGCTGGCGGCTGGTGAGGATTTCTTGATGACGAATTTAGAAAGCTTGGCTACTGATGAGATCTTCTTGATGGGGAATTTTGAAAGAATGGCAACTGCCAAGAATTTCTTGATCGGGAATTTCGAAAGCTTGGCAACTGCCAAAAATTTCAAAAGATTGACAACCGCGACGCAAGATTTCCTGATGAAGAACTCCGATGAAAAAGAATTTTGACGAGTCCAATGAGCAAGACCATCTCGTCGATTTTATTCTCGGTGGATTGGGTGAATAAAGAGGGCCGTCCGGGAGCAACAGCTCGGTTTCTTGTACGCGAATGCGCGGCCTCATTATGCAGCGCCATATACACCCTATGTACATCTAAGTCTCACTTAACGTCCTCGGTTGGCGTACATCGGCAGTATATCGCGAGTAACGACATCGGTAGCCGGGAGTAGGCTACGGCTACCCTCGCTAATTTGAATGCACGCCAATGTTACGGGCACCGAGTCCTCGTGGTGAACCGTGTGTGCGCTTATTTGCGTGTACTTGCAAACCAAAACACACCGCCGAGAAGTTTCACTCGAGCCCTTAACAATATCAATGTAAGTCCCCGAGTTGATCCTGTTTGGGTTCTGATGTTGTTTAGGCTTGGATTTATTTGAATTTTAACTCGATTTTGTTTGGGTTTGCGTCTTGATTTGAGTTTGGCTATTGTTTCAAATAATATTTCGTGCAACCTAAGAGCCAATGTGTAACGGGTTTTGTATTTTTCAGGCCAATAGAATCCTCTGTTGCGTTCTACCCCACCCCTTCCTCCTGCATCACCCCACAGTCGGGTATTTTTTTATAGACACTTGGTCGTCCTTGATGGCGAAAAAACAAGAAAAAAGCCAAACACCTTGTAAAGCGTGAAAACGAAAACGACGGAGTATAAAGATTTTACGATCAGCCGGTGGGGGATCTGTATGAAACGTTGGATACTTCGGGGGCTATCTCGATGTGCATTATGTCATGAAGAATTGTAGGGAAAAAAAGGAGAAGAGATATATAAACGAGCACGTAGATGGTACGTCGAAACACAGATAGAGTGCCAATAGTGGCGAACGTGCGCCCTATATTTGCTTATGCAGCGGGAGAAGAGCGGAGGGGTTGGGACCCAGTCGGATCCTCGTAGACGCACAGGCCTGTTTGTTTTCGTTGGACCACATAGCGTGATACGTTTGCGTAATGCGGTACATCCGGTTGGGTACCGGGTATCTCTCTCACCCCGCTGGATTCATGGATCACCCAAACGGGTATGGAGAAGGCTGGAGAAACGCGGAACTTCCAGGTCGGTAACTCATCCACGGCCCACCGTATTCGGAATGGAACCGCACGCGCGTTTCGCTCTCCATTTTTCGTTCCCACTTTCTTCCGCTGTTTCGCCAACAGGCGAAACCAAAAAAAAAAAAAAACAAAAAAACAGCGATCAGTATCGAGCAACCGATACGTGAATCGAAAGGGCGGAAAACAACAAGTGTCAATGCCCAAGGTCGAAAGAGACGTGACCTTGAACCTCCACTGGTACAACCTCGGGTCACCACTCATGGTCAACCAATTTTACCGGCTCAAAGGAGATACCTCTGAGGCACGAGATTACCGGTACTGAATTAATAGAGCCTCCTCTGGGTTACGACGTAACCAGCCGTTTAATGCAGTATATTGTTTGGCACTTTGGACCTCCTGGAGTCTCTTGGTATGAATAAACACCACGGGGGGTTATTTCGTGACTTTGGATTCTGGAATGGTTGGGATTGGGTATCCGGTGAAGGAGTTCTGATGATGTAGATCATCAGGGTTATCGAAAACCTAATGTTGGACGACCTAATGTTGCACTTCCGAAGTATCTTCACCGAGTTCCTCGTTGCAAAGCTAACGAAGGATATTGAACTCTTCGTGAAATACAACAGGGTTTCGGCACTGCGCCAAAAGAGACTGAAATAAAATTCTCGAGAAGAGAGTAGCTCGAATCCGTAATATCTTTTCGATCACACGGGCCCGAGAGTTGTCCGGAGTTCCGCGTAACGTTTCAGTTGGAAATGTAGCCGTTACGAGAGGGTGGTCGACGATCCAAGTTTGACAGCTCGGTTGCCGGTTCTTCGATCCTCGGTTGCGGTAGGACTTTGGTTTTTACGGCTTCGAAAGCTCGCCGGAAAATCGTAAAAAGTACCGGGGAAAGTGTCCGAGAAAGTAACTTCAATCAGAAATAAAGAAAGAAGGTTTGTTTGGGTTTGTTTGGGGTATTTGAGTTTGGTCGGGTTTGTTTGGGTTTGTTTGGGTCTATTATTTCCCCAACGAGAGAGGGGGAACGATGAAAGCAAGACCAGAGTGATATCGATGTACAAACGCTGATCGTATATTTCTCTTTGACGTATAAAGACGTAGGATAATGCGAGATGGGTCTAAGAGTCGAGATACAGGATGTGGAATGGTGAAACCTTCGTGAAATGCTATTGGAAGTGAAAGGGGAGAAGAGAGAGAGAGAGAGCAGAGAAGTAAAGAGGGAGAGTTGGATGCTGCGGACCCTTTGGATGGCTTGCCTCATGAAAGATGCATAAGACGACTCACCAGGGGCGCGATAAAGAGTCGACAACAGACAGACCGACAGTCACCCCTGCCTGCAGCCCCTAATACTCCCTGCAATACACCAACACTAGGAACAAGCCTGAACTGCAACGACTCCAATACTCGAATATAATATATGTCCACCTTCAACCCCTCCACTGGTTTCCTACTTTCCTCCAATCCTCCCCCCACCCCCTCCTTCTCTCGATCTTTTACCCCTAACTCGACTTCCACCCACCCCGGGGGGTGGTTCCACTATCAATTAATTATAATCTAGATTGATGGATCCGATCGATCCGTATCGGAGATTAGTCTCGCTGCTGTCGTTTTTCCGAGGAAACCATGCCATCCTGATCGTGTACTTTGTTACGCGAGAACTTCGGTGTGCTCGTGTATACGTGCGTTTCTTCGCACGAGCCAAACTACTCGTTACGAAAGCTGGTGGAACACCTCGGTGTCAGCATCGATTTAAATCGAAGTCTGTTCAATCGTCAATTACACCTCGGTGATTCGGGTCGCAAATAATGACGTTTGCCTTGGTTAACTTATAAATCATTAGGAATCAAAAATGAAAGTTTTGCTTTCTGGATTGTTTATGGAAGTGCAATATTTGGAATTGGCAAATGTTTCAATGATTCGTGACTATAAGTGGATGAACAATTTTTTTGGTGACAAGTGTAGGTCTATCAGCTTAGAAAAATGATTTAAACATCGAGAGACTTTTTCATGTGCATCTAAATAATTCGTTATTTAATAATGTCCGTACAAGTTGGAGATCTTTTAAATTTCCATCCAAGCAATATCTCATAGTTTTCCATTTTGCGACTCAATCACAACCGACAACACGGTTGATGAGTTCCAACGCTAACGTCATCGAGCGATGTTCGATACTGTCGAACTTTTCCAGAAATGGGCAAATGAGTTTGGCTCGTTCGGGAGAATCGAGCACTGTCGTTCTATCGGCGAATCTCGTAACTCTCTCTCTCTCTCTCTCTCTCTCTCTCTCTCTTTCTCTCTGGCTAGCGTTACGATTCCGAGGTCTGTAGGCTAATGGCATGCAAGCAAGCGAGCAACCGAGCTCGACTCCCGTCCGCGTCGGTCGATAAGGATTAGCATTTTTATGGGTCTATCCCGCTTATGTGCCACGGCGCCTCGTGCCACCTTGTTTCCTTCTACACACTCTCCGCACACGTGCCATCAAACGCCTTCTCATAACACAATCCCGCGTCGACAAATATAACCTTCCAGCTCTTCTATTTCCGCGAAAGGTCTATTATTTATCCGGAGTTCTCTCCTATTTGCCCGTTACTTTGAAACGTTCTCGTTGCTAGTTTTCACTATCCCGAAAAACGTGTATATTTCGATTTTCAACGATTTTCATGGATCAGCTTTGGAGCGTATAAAGGAAAGTTCACTTTTCTTCCTTCACGCCTTGAACACGTCAAAAACTGGAGGAGCTCTTTTTTCCGGAACTCTGGATTTGCGCGAGGAATCTTGTGACAAGGGTCTCAAGGACCCTCCTTTGGACAGCTTCATCTTCCGTTTTCCTCGTGATCAACCCTGAATCCTCGAGTTTCAGACACCCCAGGAAAAGCCAAAATATTCGTTTTTCGTATTTCATTTCCGACCTCAAATTCAGGATCGTTTCGGATAAATAATTTCGAAAGTACAACTCATATGAGCAATAAATCGGTTGCACATTTATTTATTAACACATTAATGAAGCTAAGCATAAAATGTAATTCGAAAATATTAACAATTAAAGCAGGACGAGTGATTCATTCTTGAAAGACTCATTTGTTTGGGTTTGCTCGATTGGATATTGGTTTTAAATTGCTTCAGCGTCAAATTTCCTCTAGAACTCACAACCGTCGCATAAGAAACCGATAATCTTGTACACCGCGACGAAATTCAATTTTTCATCGTCGTCTACGATCCGAGTTCCCAAGACCCCGGATTTTAGAGGTTTCGACTACGAAGGCTGATCCGTGAGGATTCTCGTGCACGTGCAGGTGTGTAAGACAACGGCAAGTGCCTGGGGATCGCTTGGAGTAGGTAACGCGATGTGCGGCACTTGGCGAAGTAAACACGCGTGTACCGCCGTAAACCTCGCGTACGAGGGATGGGGTGTTTAGTGCGTGTTAACGGGGCGAATCAGCCATGGAACGAGAAAGCAAGAGAGAGTGGTAGGTAGAGGGGCTGCGGGGGAGTCTACGAGTTGAGAGAGAGGAATCAAGAAGATGGAACAAGGAGGAGAGGGTGGTTCGAATAAGCGTCGAGGAGGCTCGGCACGTCGAAGGGCCGTCGTCGAGTCCGACAGGGTCGGAGTTCTCTCGCGCATGCGCGGTTTCTATGACTACCATCGTCGCTATACGCCCCCGCACGCCGATCTTCCCGTTTCATCGGATCGCCGGCTCTTCGCAAGCGCAACCCATCCACCCTTATCCTCGCCCTTCGTAACCGACTCTCAACCCCCCCCCCTCTCCCTTCTCCCTCCTCGCCGCCCTCGATCCTTCACCCTTCGACCCTCCGCCAATCTTTCGATCCCCTCTCCCTTCCCTCGCTCGAACTTTACCCCCCTGAGCTTCCCCTGTGCACGTTATCCTTTTATATCAGGCGAACTCTGATAAATATACAGTGCGCCCTCTTAGATATATCCTCGAACCAACCGTGCTTGCGCCCAATGTTTGCGCCATTCCGCCTCTCGAATCTTCAATCCAACGTTTCATCCACCTTTACCTTCTATTCTATCGCTGTACCCAACGCTAAGACTCAGACGTTACGTACGGAAAGCATTTGCATTCGGAACTCGACAAAAATTCACGCACTTTACTGCACTTTCAGAGATGTAGGTTTCAAGTTCTTTCCATGGTTTTTCCTTTTTGAATGTTGCCGAATGTTTACCATCAAATGGTACCTTTCATTGCCTCAGAAAAAAGTGAGTTCTTTGTCATCACGTTGTTTTTATTCATTCGGATAAAAAGTGAGTTCGAATTTGCACCTGTATTTTATGACTGTGTTTACTAAAGTTCTCAGATCACTGAAAGATAAAGACTTTCTCGACCTTGCGTCTGTCTAATGTGCACGCTGGAATTCGGAGGTAAAAAAAAACGATTTTACGAGTCTCGTTTTTGCTGGCACAATTCGTCGTAAATCTCGGTATACGTGCCAAATTTAACGTCACATTTGCGTTAGCGAGATCATGTAAAAGATGACGGAAGTGGAAAGTGCCAGTTCGGAATTTTTAACGGTCCGTGGTACGTGCTCCGTTTCAGTTCGTAGCGAGTAGAAAAATAATAAACAGGAGAAATAAAAAATAGAAAAAAGCAGGAGGTAGCACCAAGGGAGTACTTTACGATATTTTCATCGGGGGAATAAGTAGTCGGCGGTGAGGGGCGTTCGAAACACGCTACAACCGCATGCACTTTTACCGTAGGCATGTGTGGGTAGTAAAGTGACTTTACGCGCACGTCCAACTAACCGCGTGCACCGTCGCGAGTTGTACACGCGCGGGACCTCCGTTGCGTGTGTTTAACGTTTACTGGCGGGCGTTACAGCCGGTCGTACGCATAAATCGCTTTACGATCCGCCGCTAAAAACGGGATTTCATGCGAAACTAGGTGAGCAACGATGAAGCGAGTGTGATTTTGACGGGCCTCGACGAATGTCAAATCGTGGGAATATTTCCTCCTCGAGGTCGTGTACCTCGTCAGACATTGGCACTTTAATAAAAAACTGCATTTTTATAAGCAACAATGTACAGGATTTAATGGACATTTTTTTAGAAAGCCAAGGATGACATCCAGCACCATTGTTTTCCAGCATAATCATTCGGGAAAAAAAATTGAACAAACGAACATATAATAGAATAAACGTCACCAACTGGAATAATCATTCTACCGGCTGATAATTGAAAAAGAAAACGATTCCAGTCACCGTTTTTTCCCCAGGCTGTACACTGGTAGTCTCCCTTAATTATGCCCATTAAGGCCGCTCGTACGAGAATTATTTTCGCAATAACACTTCTTCCGTCGCCGCATTAATCTTTTTTTCGCTTTTAGCGAGGTCTGAAAAATATTCCGGGAACGTGGTGCAAACCGTTTAAACTTTGCTATCGGCGGTGATTAATGCGATTTGTCTTTTGCGAAAGTTGAGCATGTACGTATGGACCGGTTCGCAGCGTCTCGCGGCGAGAAAACCAAGGCGAACGAAACTGTGTGTGTGTACGTGTGTTGGGAGGGGGAGGTTTGCGTGGTGAAGTCGGTGGGGACGTGGCGGAGTATATACCCGTGGAAACGCTAACCAGGCCGTGCCGGAGGGGTATTTGAGGTGGACCGCCCCCCGCCGCCCCTCAATGGGTGAAACGGAGGACAAGATGATGGATGGGCACCCCCTCAACCGTGTTCGCGAAGTGAAGGCCTCCCTGACGACGATGCTGACGCTAATGAGCAAAATATGAGGCGCCACCCCCTTCGGCATTCTCTCCCTTTTCATCCCCCCTCCCTCCCTCCCTCTCATCCCTTTGCCATCGTTCCACTTTACCATCTGCACCCTCTCTAGTCTTCCCTCCCGTCTGACCTGCCATCATCACCACTGCCATACCGCACTCCTACGATTCTCAGCCGCAACCTCACCGACCAACCTCTTTCTCTCTTTTCTCTTCTGCCCCTTACTTTGACTTGGCACCCTTCGCGACTCTCTTGTCTCCACCTCGGATATTGATTGTCGCCCTTCAGCCCGTTTTATACATATCTGTATATCCCCCGACGACGGAGAAAGTAAAGACGAAAAAGAGAACCCGGAATCCCGGGAGTTTGATAATAACACGGACAGTCCCTCGGTATGTGCCTCATTGGAAAACAACATTTTTCCTTTGTCTCGGACAAAGGAAAGAAAAGACAAAGGAAAATATGAAACTCCCTCCGGATGATGAGGTAGCAATGTTTTTCCGGATTATCACATCGCCAGGAGGAATAACTTTATCGCGATCAGCTTTCGGGCTTAGAAGACCATCTTTCTAGAACTTTACTCATCGACTGACTTCAGAACTTTTCTTGTCGCATGACTTTGTCCAAAACTTTCCTGGTCGGATGGCTTCCTTTTCAGAATGTTCCTGGCCAGGAGTTTTTCCGGAACTTTCCGGATTGCATGATTTTTTTAGATAACTTTTGCGATTAGATGCCTTTTTTCTAGAACTGACCTGTTCTGATGACTTTTTTCCAGAACTTTTCTCATCGAATTATATTTTTTTGTGAACTTGCCTGATCAAATGACTTTCCTTCCCTTTCCTTCCTTGATCAGAACTTTCCCAAAAAAAAAAGCGAAATTCAATAAACCGTTTTTGCTTGTACGATGAGAATTGCCGAGGAACTTTCAGGAACCCTTTATTCTTGGAAGAGAGTTCCGGCTGCGTCTGAGGTGATGATGAGTCGTGAGCTCGTGAAAACAAAATTAATTAATTTGGCGAATCATCGGGTCCTTGTGTAAACAGGCTGGTTCGATCTGTCTTCTCGGCAGAAAATAGGGGAAGATTGTCGTTCGCGAAGCTCGAAATCGTGACGAGCGAGGGTGGAAGGATGGACGCTCGAAACGACCACGTTGAAATCGCAGGAGGAGTGCTAGACGTGGCGAGAGAGAGAGAGAGAGAGAGAGAGAGAGAGAGAGAGAGAGAGAGAGAAGGACAGAGAATAAGCAGTTTGAGAGGCGGAAGCAAGGATGGAGGCAAAGGGGGATCCCGTCCTCGGCTTGCTCACGGGGGATGGATATCAAAGGGGAAGATGAGGAATATCAATCCCCGAGGAGGAGAACGAGAGGAGGTTGAGAAAGTGGAGCGAGGCAACGACAGCCACAGAGACTCAACTTAGTTCAAGCCATCGGTGTTCTTCCCCCACCCCATCTCCGTAGTTCTCAACTGCAAAATCCTCAAGTTCTGAAATTTATCGCAGTCGCGAGTTCAACACTTCCTACCGGTTCTCCAAACTTCTTATTCTCACCGCAGTCTCTTTCTACCCCCAATTACGAAAATCTTCGATCCCACGAATCACCAAAACAAAAAAAGACTGTTGAATATCAAACGGTCTAGGCGATTATCGACAGAGAAACGTTTCGTTTTTTCATCATGACTAATCGATGCGCGGGAAGGTCGCAAAGCGTGGCAATTGATCTGAAAACATTGGAAGGCAAGAAAAAATCACGGATAAGTTGAGTGGTCGGAAGGTGGCAAGGTATACGAAACTACAGCGTAACGCGATAAAGTATATAGGCGAATGTAGAAGTTGGATTAGCTCTTTGTAGGGTATATAGGGGCTACCTTATCGGCTGGATCAAGCGGCACGTGAGGTCAAGGCAGGCCATGTCGAAGCCACGCAAACCTTTGGGCTGTTCGAAGTGTATACCTGTCCCAATGGACGCGAGGTCACCCTCTCTCTCTCTCTCTCTCTCTCGGCCTCTCTCAGTCCTGCCGCTTCCTTCCGATAACAAACGACCGAATCGCACGCTCTGGCCCAACAGCACCACCAACACCAGCAACCGCCACCACCGCAACACCGACTCCACTTGTCTCCCCTGCCAACTCATTTCACTTCCTCCTCTCTGGATTACCTTTTCTGGATCGAAGATAATATCTCATGTTTTTTTATTGCCACGAATCGTCATACCTCAACGTAACCCACCGGAACATCAAAAGCTTTCTTTACCCCTCTCTCTTTTCTCTTTATGACGCGATAGAAATCGGAAAAGCACGAAAGGAAATCGTGAGCACCGCCCCGCGGCCGCGCACACCCTCCCCCTCTCTCCCCCTCTCTCTCTCTCTCTCTCTCTCTCTCTCTCTCTCTCTCTCTCTCTCTCTCTCTCTCTCTCTCTCTCTCTCGCTGGGGTTGAAAGGGGGTTGGTTGAGGGTGGCTGGGATATAGGGGGTGTTCTTTCCCTCCGTGACGGAGGAGTTGAGAGTGCCGTTGAATATGCATGAGTCGCTGCTACGAGTCCCCCCCGTATCTACCGTCCTAAAAACATTCAACCCAAATACAGCCAACAGTGAGAGGAAACTCGCCGGAGAAAGAGAGAGAGGGTGATCGCTGCGCGCCAGCCGGCGGACAGCCTCTCGCCAATCAATGTCCCGTGAACGGCCCAACCGCCAATTTCAACCCGAATACTCACCGGTACGCAAAACACGTCAACTTGTTTTTTTTTTCGTTTTCCTCGCTTTCAAGGCTTGACGAAGAAAAGATCGGAGCTTGACGAATCGAACCTGGTCACTGGGCAACAGGAATTCTCCGGTCAGAAATTGAATCGAACGACGCTCGATCGCGAACGATCAATCGTAACAAATCGTAAACGAAGATCGTAAAATTTTGTTCTCTTTTTGTTGGGTCACTTTTCACGATCCTGCCATCCTTAGACACCTTACCGACGCTCTCTCGTAAAAACTCCCGAGCGTAAAGATACCAGATGTAGACCCGAAACGCCGCAAGAGGAAGTGTAAATTGAATCGGAATTACTCGCAGCTGCACCGTTCCCATCATCCACATTTTCGTTGACGGTATTCCGTTTTCGGATTGGGTTATGAGCTGACTCGACGAAAAAAGTACTACTTTTCTTCACAGTCTGTTTTTTAAATGGACAATAGTTTGTGATCACGCAGTACACGTACATATGGGACGTTTTTTATTTACATGTTTAAACTAATATTGATAGCAATCAATTAGTCATCATCGTTTAATTCTGTTATAATTTTATACCATTGACTTTCAGTAGGTCTTTCATTGAAATGCTTTATTCGGGAAATAAAGACCTAATGAAGGTTTGGTTGGGTTTGTTTGAGTTTGTTTGGGTTTTGTTTCAACGACAAGAATGCAAAAGGTAGAATCGAATTTTGATGGGAGTGACGATTGAACGCGCGTAGTCAGGAGGCGCTCGGTTGACGGCAGTGTCGCCATCCGTCGACGAGCTTGCGCATCACCGTAGCCATTTTGTTTCTGGAGGTGGCCAGAAGGTCGCGGCCGTGGTGTCGCGGCACACCCGCGCATGTCCATTGGTTCCTCCCACCGTTCGCCTCTCACCGCACCGTTCCTCTCGCGACCTCGTCATCATCGTCGTCGCCGTCGTCGTCGTCGTCGTCGTCGTCGTCGTCGTCGTGGTCGTACTCTCGAGCCGAAAGAGCCTCGTGAGAGCCGCGTTTAGCCATCGTTCCCCTCCTCAACCATCCTCTTTCCTCACAAACGGACTTGTCACCCCACCACATCAGCCATCCGCCATCCAGCTCAGAGTTGTGTCGTTTTTGTTGTCTGCTTCGCGGTGATATTATCACTCCATTTTACGAAGCGATTTATCGGCCTTTATCAACTCTGCCAACGAATCCTGTTGCCGACTCTATTTATCGCCCTCCCACACTTCTATTTTACCTAACTTAACATATGCCTTTGTCATACGTTTACATACACCCAATGTTCAATCCTGATTGCCAAAGAGACTTTCCAAAACAATTCCCTGGAAAATTCGGTCGTTTTGATCAATGGGGAAGACCCAATAGAGATCGTTAGTGACGCTGAAAACAGCAGAGTATTTTTGGAAGAGCTAAATAGACCAGATGTAAATTAGAAACACTGAGAAGGAAAGTAGAGCCAATAGAAAAGCTATCATCGAGTCTGATAGCTACTATCCTTTTCCTCGTACCCAGTTGTACACTTCCATATCCATGCCAAAAGATTCTATCCTTCAAAATCCGCAGAATCCTAATTGAGCGTCATCCCAATAGCTACTGAAGTCTAAGGTTTACCATTAGCTGTCATTCACTATCAGTCCTATCCAATTAATCACTTGGTCTACTGTAAAACTGTGCAGTCAGATATGAGTTCCCAGCTATCAGAAATTACGATCCTATCATCCTATCCAACTTCTGAGATTCGCCACGTGTAATCGGTGTTATTCCAGTCCCACTTGACAATCCAAACGATCGAAAGAACCAATAGGAATTTCCATTATCATGGGAGTTCCAAAGAGTTCCACAGGCTACTACTCACCGGTTGTCGTTTCGATTGCAGGACTCAACGGCGAACTTGAAACTCGTTAGCATCCTGCCGGAGTCGAAACGTCCTCGAAGTGATTGGGGACCGAGAATGGTGACGACAGCGATCAGCCGAACGGAAGATGAAAAAAAAAGCGGAAGTGGCGGAGCTGGAGAAACGGGAGAACGTGAAAACAGTTTGGTCGGAGAGAAAGAAAGCCGGTGATAGGAGAACATGGAATTCTCATAGCCGATAATGGGTAGGAAAGACGAGGAGAGAAAGAGTTCTGCTGTTTGTGTGTGAGTTCTCGTCCCGATACACGGTAGAGTGCTTTTGAACCGAGTGCACCAGACTGACGAAGCTCCGACGTGCACGGTCTGGTGATTAGCGCCGCCCCCCGGGGACGGTAACCGCCAATCGGTGGACGGCGTCCCGACGCCGACGTCGGGGCTCGCCGCACAAACGCGGGGTCCGCACAAACCCGGATAGTGGGATAGGGGACACGAGCAAACCCACGACAAAAATCAATCACCGACCGTATCCCGTCCCTCCTCCCCTCTACCCGCCATATCTACCTCGCCACTTCCTTCGTCCTTCTTTTTTTTTATTTCTAACTCACTTCGCTCCAGATACTCCTAACACGATGAACGACTATTTTCCCGCTCAACTTTAACAACTCTTGCTGGAAAATGGCGCCCTCTCTTATGGTTCTTTCAACTACCATTTTTGAGGGATCGTACATAAACTGGAGAATATTTCAGACAAATGGAGGGACTGACGAATTGAAATCGTCGAGACAATGAAGTTCTACTATTCCTGTTGTGGGGAAAATTTTGGTCTACTGGAGAAATTGCTGGAGAATTCTTCGACTGGAATATCGGCTAACTGGAGATCTCGTTTATTGAAGCATTCGACAACTGGAGAATTTGTCGACTGGAGTATTCGTCAACTGGAGACCTCGTCAACTAGAGAATTAATTAACTGCATACTTCATCAACTGCAGAATATCTTAGCTAGAAATTTTGTCGACTGAAAAATTTCTCATCTGGAGAATTCGTCACGAACAAACATTGTTAACCGAAGAATATTTCGACTGAAAAATTTGTCAACTATATAATTCATGACCTTAAAATTAAATGAATGAAGAACATGTCTTAATTATCCCATCTGATATTTCTAGTCCAGCTTATTCCATTTTCCAGAATTATTCTAGATCGAGCCTTATTCTCATTATCCTTATTTTTGGCACTCTTCTCCGTTTTTTATATCTTCGTAATATCAATTCCCACTTTATTTCCTCATTTTGTATCAAAGGTCCTTATCCTTATCTCTTATCATCTTTTGAACCCAATTCCATCAGTTTTTCGTTCACTATAAACTTGACGAAGAAAAGAACATTAATCCCATGAAAGGTGGATTAACGATGAAAACTAAAGGATCGTCTTTTGCATGGTAGTTCTTTGTAACGATTAGGTACGATACGCGTCGAGCGCTTGGGGAAGGGGCAGAGGGGGGAGGAGAGTTAGGAGGAGGGTAGGAGGGGAGTTTCGTGCGACGAAGAGCGGTAAGCCGTGACTGCGAAAAGATCTACCAGGGCGATAGTGATCCGGGGTTCGCGATTAATTGGTATGACTGGCGCAGAGAGAGAGAGAGAGAGAGAGAGAGAGAGAGAGAGAGAGAGAGAGAGAGAGAGGTGGTGTGCATGTACATACGCGGAATGTCAGGGTGACGTGTGGCTGGACACGGTCTCTCACGCCCGGATAGTGCGTCCGGGACCGGGACCATCAACATCGCGAGGCATCTACGCTCGGGTATATTCAACGCACAACAACTGGAACGATCGTTCCCGGGTATACGTGACAAAGAGGCCAAAACGATCGAAGGGATAACGCAGGGAATGAAATTGGGGGGAGGGGCAAAAAGATAACAGAGATAGGGAGACAAAAAAGACAAAGAGAGAGGAAGAGAGAGAGAGAGAGAGAGAGAGAGAGAGAGAGATTTTGTACTCTGGAGCATAACACTTTCTAAGAGTATCGTGCCAAAAAATATAAAAAACGACAACAATGTTTAAACAATAAGTACAGGGTTCACCAAATTAGTAAGAGAAAATATAATAATAATCAAAATAAAAAATAATATATAGTAATAAAAAATAAGAAATAATAATAATAATAAGAGCGGCAGGTAGTTAGGGACAAAGGGATTGAGAAAGGGCGAGAGCGACCGATAAGGGAGGGATCTCGGGCGCGACGCCGGAACTGTAGTTCCGGGTTGGCCAAGCTGCCGGAAGTCGCCAAGGAAAGGCGCTAGCCGTTAATACGAAGCCACTCCGTCGAGAAGCTCCAAGCTTTTCCAGCGGTTATCCCAACGCCTGCATTATCCGGAGCATGCGCTTCCAGCGGACCAACTTTCCCTTCGAGTTCTCGGAGATCCCGAATGATAAGGTAGAAATCCACCAGATTTCCCTCTCGAGCTTCAGCTCCGTCTCTCCCTTCTTTTATGACCTTCCAGGTTTGAATGTTTTTGTAATTCATCGTCATTCCGATGAATTTTCAGTTCTGGAAAATGTCATTTTTCTGACAAATTGGAATTGAATTCCAGCTTAGGAAGGTCACCCATCTGGTTTGGCGGACGTTCCAATCCGGAAGGATGGTCGTAATGTCCAAGTTCTCTCGTCCTTTGCCTTTGACAGCTTATGAAGGTCATCCAAGTACTTTCGTTGGATAACTGTCCGATAACGAGGTTTCTGAGGTAATCCGTGGTTTCGTCGTTGTTCCAAAGGTTTCTAAGGTCATCGGTGTTGTTGATCGTCGCTACCGTAGTCTCGATACGGGTCGTCGGCGATAATAATCGGAACGATGATGTCCTTAGGTACGACGAAAGGGTCATCACCTGCGCGGGGTCTCGGTCACAACTGACATTCGCATATCCAAATGACCCGTATAAGCGACATCTTGTGTCCCCACGGTACGTTACCGGATAGGTTAATAACGAGGCAAGATAGCGCGAGGCCATCAAGGGGAGAGAAGAGAGGTTCGCATGGAGCTCTAATAATAAATAATGAGGCGATCCTTCGGAGTCGTTAGCTCATGAGAGCTTTGCGCTCGGGCAGACCTTTTTCTTTCCCTTTTTCTTTCTTTCATTTTTTTTTCCATTTCCCATGCGTGGCAAACAAAGGTGGGCACGTAATGCATCTTGTTTGTTTGTAACTGACATTGAAGTCGCAGGTGCGAGGGCTGTACGAAAGATAGGCCCCATCCCCATCTCGGTGGGATACCGACCCGATCCGCCGAAACAACGAGAGCGAGGGAGAGGATCATCGCCCCGAGCCATCCTCTCACTCTCTACCGGTCCTCCTCTCACGTCAGAGATCCTTCCCGATCCTTCCTTACACCTGCGTTTAAGATATTCACCTGCACGGACGCGTGCCATGCTTTCCGTGTCCAACGGACACACTCTGTGTTTTCGACTGCCCCTGAGTGCCTCTGTGTGCGCGCGTCTGTGTTTACAGGCCAATCGCAAAATCTATCACTCGGACTTCGGATCGAACATTACGACCGTATCGTAGCTACGAGTAAATCGAGCCGATCTAGCGTGCCGATAATCAACCTAGGTGATGGCTTCATCCAATCCCATGGAAACATCCACCTTACGGGGGAACACGCCATGGGGGAAATTGAGATCTTACGTCGGCACTTCCGGTTCGTCGATTGTGGATTCCGTTCCTGACTTCCTGATCTTTGTTTTCCCAAATGAATAGTACTCACCAACCTATGGATAAATTTTCTGTCTCTATAAAAATATAGTTGATGCTCGTCGATCCCAAAAAATCTATTGGGTAGAGAAATAACCGGAACAAATCCAAACAAAGTTCATTGATAGAAGATATTATTTTAGGTTCATGAACGGTCGCTTGTCCATTTCAGGGAAGCCAATCGGGTACCGAGGACCCCAAATAAGCCCAAACACGTTTCCTCTCCGAGAGATCTCGTGCGAAGATTGCTCGGTCTATCTCGATCCGGAAAATTGAGGAAGAGTTTGCGTTGACACGAGAGACAGAAAAAGAGAGAGGGGGTGGGGTTAGGTGGTCGCGGACATTCGGGGCCACCTAAGCGCCGGGACTAAAAGCCCGGGGGTACTTTCGAGGCTGAAGATGTTTCGAGGTTGAAGAAGTTTGGGAACACCTTGCGCGGCAGGTGCCATCTTTCTCGAGGCAGGCTGTCATCCCACCGGCAATAAAACGGAACGCAGCGTGCGTGCGAATGAAGAGTCGTTCGTTTGCGGCGGCGGGTCTTGCGAGGTGGGGTTTTTCTTTCACGCGTGTGTGTATTCGAAGATTGTGTATGGGAGCTTGACGGGGTACACGGTACTTAAAAATATGTTAGCGGCCGCGGGAGCACAAGGACCGTGACCTCCGAGATAGGATCTTTAAGAGTGGGGCAGAGCGAGCGGCGAACATTGCGAGACTAACAACAGCAACGTCAGATGCGCTCCTCCGACTACCGGCTACTCCTCCGTACCTCATTGCCAGGAGGGGTGAGCGTAACCGTGACTGTAACCGTCACGCCGCAACCCTCCAACCGCGCCACTCGCTTCTTATCGCTCTGATAATCCCTCGACGACCGCAACAAACACATCCACCAACTTCGTTCCTCGAAGAATCCTCGTGACCCCGCAGAAAAGGTGCAGTCCTCGATGCAATTACCTGATCATCGGATACCACCTTCCTAGTCGTTTGCCAACCTACCGGAAATCTACATTTCTTAAGTATTTCATCACTGGAACCCAAACAAACCCAAACGTTTCATTTATCGAAGTATCGACCTCACTGAAATCGAACGCCATACCTGTGGGATCCTGTCTAGTCCAAAATCAACCCAAACCCAAACGATGAGTGAGATAAGAAGAATAGGAGGGTTGGACCGTGAGAATATTAAGGGCGAAGAGAAGCGAAGACAAGAGGATAAGAGGGGTAAGGAGAGTCGGGAGGAAAAAGGAGGTGAGTGAGGGAAGAGGCCGCGTCATTGCCGGCCATGGAGCGTGATTGATGGCGCTGGGCGTTATCTTCTCACCCTCTTACCTACCCATCGAGCAATTCATCATCTCCGTCTGTTTTTCACTCACTTTATATGCAACATATTCCATGATTTTTATTCACTCCTGCCAAGAAGGCGAAAAAGAAGAGAAGCTCGTCTCGTCTTTTTCGCCGGGTAGCGTTCGCGACGCCACCCACTACCGGTACGCTTTCTCGCATCATCCTGTGTCCCTCCAACGACAAACGCCCGAACACATTTTACGGGCGAACGACAGCGACTTCGAGGGTGAAAAATATCCGTACGGAAGACGAGCTGTCGCATCCTCCAATGTCCTCCATTTTCCATCGTGTAAAACGTCAAGAGGCAAAACCGGAAGTGAACCCTCGAGTTAACAGTCTTCGATCTATTGCGATCCAAACTTAAGGGAATTACGAACATCACTACGTGACACACGAGTGCGAGAGAGATAGTCGAAACCTTTTAAACCGCGATTTCTCAAGAATGAAACGATTTATGTATTTATACAGTCCAAACGAAATAATCCTCATTTTTGTTTACGAATCAGTTGAAAAGGGCAAATACGGGGTCTCGAGGGGAAAAAAGGCCTAGGCAAAGTTCCTTGATGCGTGTTACCATCGGTAGGTACACGTTTACTCGCGCAGATATCGTTGCCCGAGCAGGGATGGAGATAGACTCGGGCGTTCCAGCAGCCTGTCGCAGCCCGGTCACTTTGATTTATCGGTGGGAAATCGGACATGGTAAATTTTGGGGAAAATATGTTGACCCCTCTGGAGCGGATGGAACGTACCGGAGAACGTGAAGAATTTCCATAAAATGAATTATTAGACAGGTTCTCTACGGCGAGTTTTCGACGGTGGACGAGTTTTCCTCGCTGCGTCTTTTTCATCGATGGCACATATTTTTCCTCGCACTTTTTTCCACCCAAATATACACCCCGACCTTCCATGGACATACATATGGAGATTTTTCCAGATCTCCGGGAGAAACGAGTCATCAGAATCCGTTGAGGAAGAAAACGAAACGCGAAAGGTTACCAGACGCTTCTGAAGGCGTTGAATCCTAAAAACTACCCAAGCCTCGTGGAGCCTTGTGTCGCCTCGACCGATTTTCGTTGCTGAATAAAATGGAACCTTGGAGGTTGAGGACATCGAGTGGGACATCCGGTTGAAGCTGGGGAGCCAACCGACGCCATGAGTTAATCCGCAAAAGCTGCAAACCTGCCCAGGTACTACACCAAATTCCCGAGTCCAATTTTGGTCTCGGGTCAATATCAGAAAATCATGGCTGCGACATTGAAGGCCGTCCTAGTTCCAAAACTGATTGTGGCCAAAACAAGAACTAGGTGTCAATTTTGATCAAACGACAATAGAAATAAATTCGTAGGCTTCTAATCCCCGATCCTGTTAATCAGCCAAAGAAGTTCCTCATCTTTTCTTTTTCCATTAGGAATGGAAAGTTACGATTCAAAGCAGATGGAAGGATGGAACTAAGGCTTTATAGGTTGAAAGCGTTGGTATCGAGAAGAGAGGAAGAGACGAAAAGGACGAAGAAGAAGAGTCGGAGGGTCGTCGCACCCCAGACCGAATCTGCATTTCAGGCTTCCATTCGTCCTTCGACGTATATACTCTTCGGCACTCCGGTGAGGCCGAGAGAGCTTTCGAGCGGCTCGCAAACACTCGGCAACGCTCTCCTCGAAAACCAGCGATTTTACCCTCCTACGTAGACACCGAATCACGACGCAGAAATCACCAGAACTCTTCGCCACCTTCCACTTCGTATCCTCTGAAGGTCCAAAGATCCGAAAACTGTCGAAGAGAGACGGAGATGGCTGTAAGTCGCCGAAGAGGGAACCTAACCCCCCTGCCCCCTGCCCCCTCGCCGCCCCTTTTATTTTTCATCGCTGTATGTGTGCCTATGTAAATAAAGGGAAAGCGATTTATACGTTGAGAATCCGTGCTTGCATCATCCCTGGCTCGGTCCCACTTTATTCAGCCAAGCCTCGACTCCTGAAGCTCCTTCGAGGACACCACCCCCAGTCCCCAACCCCTCACTCCTCTTTTTGTCATCCCGGGTACTTTACTCTTGATCCCTATGGTATTTGCCTCCGTAGCTTTACGCACTCCTGGAGAGAAACCCGGAGACTCTCTCGGTTCGAGATCTTTTTTCTTTCTTTTTTTTTAGAGAGAGACACCTCGTAGTCAGCAGATTCCGGTTGAATCTACTCGCACTAGTAACGCACGAGCTCGATCGCGTTATTTTTTGGTTAACAAAAATTGGTTCCGGATAAACGAAGTTTTTGAAAACAAATCTGCACTCGAAATGAAAAATGGATGTTTCTATTTTTAATTAGAAATATTTTATTTCGATGGTTTTTCGAATTTTTATTCAAATATAACATTGACAAATCATGAAAAATATTTGATTTGAAAAGTTATTTTTTTTAGTACCTACCTAAAAATGAATTATTGACGATTATTTTGGAAACTATTTGTTTTCGCAGACGCGAAATTTACTTGTTAACACCCTTTTTTGAATTATTTGGGTTTGTTTGGGTTCATTCGGATCCAATTTTGAATTGGATACATTTTTTTTATGAATTCGCAAGTTTTTGAGAATAATAATATCGAGGCTGATCTTTTTTTGTACTTTTGGGGGTTTTTTAATTGAATCTTAGACTCGAACTGATTAATGAAATGATACTAAATGAATGTAATATTAAATAAATTCAGTAATTTACATGGGTTTCTAAATTATTCTCAAGGAGTTTTTTAGGAATATTAAAAATTTGGGAACCCAAACAAACTCGAATAATTGTAAAAAAAATAGTCGCTAACGATAGTGATAATAACGAGTATTACAATTTAGTATCGCAGTCACTTTTATCCTCGATATTTAATTATCCGTTCGCGTTCGAGGGGGTCTTGGGGCGGAAATAACTTGAGGAAAATCGCGGCGATGATCCACGGTAGGAACGCGGCGTTCGCGTCTAATGATGCGCATTCCATCATCCCCCATTCTTACGAGCTCGAGGATTCTTCCACCTCGGAGCATTCGTCGGGAAAATGCGAGCTCGGATATTGTACAGCGAGAAGTGTTCTCATCGCGAGGGGATCGGAGTGAATGAGCGAAAAGTTCCGTCCGACGATTCACCGGATCGATCAATCATTCCTGATGGATCGATCATGCTCGTCGCAACTTGGCAAAAAAAACCAAAAAAAACAAAATTGTGGTTCACGATCCTTCGATAAGTTCGAGAAAAAATTTTCTCGCCTCCGAAAAAAGAACTTTTTATATTTTTGAGAATTATTAAAATTTATTTGAAATTCAGATAATTTTAATGATTTTCTTATCATAAAAAAATCGGAAATTTCAATATCAATTAAATCTGTTTAAGTCAATTTATTAATTAATAATCAAAAATATACTTTATCATTATTAATTACTATTTTTTAATTAATTTTTGTTTCAGAATTTTTCAATTTATAATTTGAATAACAAATTAAAAAATTGAAATAAAAAGTCCATCCGCACCCAAAAAGAAGCTCACATTAACAAAATATCCAATATCAGTAAAGAATCAATTACCTTTTTTTCCATAATATTTCTATAATATTGATAATAACTAATAATAATTCGCGAACAAATAAAAATTCCCATCCCATCTATAACTTTCAGTAAACCTCGATACTCAACATATAATCAAATATATCTGGCGGAAGTGTCTAGCGTTCACCGTACAATAGCGTAGAGCTGATTTTCTCACCGTCGGAAAATGGTCGCTCCCAGAGTGTCTGGAGACCTCTTCCTAACCAACGAGAGCGAGATGGTCTGGGTTAAAGGGCAACCGGAAGCCGGGTAATTAATCTGCGGTTTTTCCTTGTTTAATAAGTTGGATTTATTCCGGGACTGGAGTTATCCACTGTGCTCGTGGATCCGCCTTGGAAAATGTTCGTACACGCATATACATATATACCTGTATACATATATCAACGCGTCCGAATCGTGGAAGTTCCTGTTACTGAAAAACTGATCCCCCCCTCCCTCCACACACGCACACACACACACAACGAAACATCAACGAAAAGAGGTTAAAAAGTCTTGTCCCCCCCTCACCCACCCCCACGACCGCCCAGTTCTTTCTCAACCAGCCGTTTCGTGGGCATCACCGAGTGAGACCAGGAACTCGAACTCTGCGCCGTGGAGACGCGACGGGAGCAGCAGCAGCAGCAGCAGCAGCAGCAGCAGCAGCTTGATGTATGGAAATGTATTCGGAGAGACGAAGCTCCGCATTTTTCCAGGGCCCGGTGTGCGCCTTCATTTCCAGCGCCACCCTCTGTGCCATTGCGAAACTTCCCTACCTCATCTCGTCCTCGTTCTCATACTGCAACATGCCCCCCGTCCCATTGGTAAAACGGCCCTTCCAGAAAGCGGAGAGCCTTCAACCTCTTTTATTTTCCTTCATCTCCTCGTGGTCGTCATCCACCGTTCCCTCTAGTCTGGAGTCTACCTACTGCTCTCTTGAAACGCCCTCTGATCGCCCTTCGTAATGGACTCGCGACCGGCCGGCACCACACTCAACGTCACCCCTTAATCACCAACGGTTTTCTCATCGTGTTTACTACCGAAAATCGAATACACCCGGATTAGGTGTTTTCTAGTCGGCGGCTGGTTTTAATGTGGATGTTTGGATGGTGTTGCGGTTGGTTGTTTCATTGGTTACTCGCTTGATGGATTTTACTGTGTTTAGGATGGTTCCAGTGGCGGAACTTTGGTTATATCTTCATTTAACAGTTTTTACTTGGCACAGATGATTTTTAAATTTGACGAATCTTACTCATAATCAGAGATTTTGGGTGCTCGTGGTTATACCAAAAGTTGAAAATGCCAAAGATAACGAGCCTCATTATCTTGGAGTTTTCCGAATTTTCAGCAGGGCAGGATAAAAGATATTGGCGATGGTGATCAAACCAGATCGAAAATATTGGATGCCCTGAAGAAGCTTGGAAAAATGGAAGGATGCTTGGAAAATGATATTTGTAATGAATAATGAATGAGACTCGTTGAAAAATTTGGTGCGCGAGTCGAGGTGAGCACAGAATCGGCCATCCTGTCGTGGTCGAAGTAGGAGTTGACGAGGTGAAGAGTAAAGGAAAAAAAAAAGGAGGGACAAAGAGGTGTAGACGAGGAGTCA
Organism: Ophioninae sp. B BG-2022a; assembly: GCA_030522765.1. Lineage (NCBI taxonomy): Eukaryota > Metazoa > Arthropoda > Insecta > Hymenoptera > Ichneumonidae > Ophioninae sp. B BG-2022a. Next base: position 24,085 of record JAPYZJ010004207.1, on the reverse strand, counting down.
TCAGAGCGGCAAGACAAAGAATCACGAGAGTGCTGCCAGAGTTAATACGTTGTATGGAGTGTGAGCGATGGTCGTGTCTCAGGAACTTCCTCGTATATCATACGAACGCTACATATGACCAGAGAGGACAAGATGGCTACGCGAGACTTCCGGAGTTCGTCGGGATTATGTCGCCATTGCTATCGTCTTTCGAACGAAATATAAAAACCGTTATTCTCCTTTACATTTCGCGTTTTACAGTAACGAGAACGTTCAAATGTGGCGGTCGCTTCAAAGCGTCCAAATTTTACTTCTTTTCGCCATTCCCAATGCTGATGAACATCCTTCGCCATAACTCATCATTTTTTTCGACATACTTTTTTTAACGAAACTGAAAGAGGGAGACTGTCTCGGAACGGAATAATACAATGCGCCAAATTGGACTCGTTATTTTACTATCCTTCCAAACGCAAATTTAGAGATACCGATTTTTTAACCGATTTTTACTCCATTCGAAATCGCGAGGGCTCCACGAAAATGGCGATCGAAAAATGGCCCACGAAAAATGATAAGAATCGAAATAATCGACTCACTCGAGTTACTTCCCATGAAAATACTCATTCCACACTCTTTCCCGTATCTGACCGATTCCCAAGCATTTAAATTTAAAGAAAGTAACTTAGCATTTAAACGCACCGAAACATCCTTCCACAATTTTCACCGCCAAAAGACTTCCAGTCCTTAATCCATTAAAGTTATTCAAAGCGCGATTACCAAATTTCCCTAAATTGTACATTAGAAAAATCGACTTCCTTTCTCGTTATTAGCCTAATTGGACCACCTGAAAAATAATCTTACGATCGCGATCTGTTTATTCTTATCTTCCATTCTTTCCTCATTTTCCTATACAGTTTATAAAAACTTTATTTATAATATATAAAAATAATTCCATATTAAACAAATATTATTCGATTGGATATAAGAATGCCATTGTATTTCTACAAATATGTATTATCATTTATCCTTTATAAAACTATTAAAGAGTGGGGTTAACGTTTTCGAATCGATAAGTAAAAAAAATGGGGATCGAAGTGTAAGCCTAATCGAAAACGTGGGAAGGTTGACGATCGTTGGAGTTCTTTCGGTGAGCTAGAAAAAAATAAATGAGAAGGTTGGAGAACAAGGCCCAGTTTTGCGTGGACGTTGAGTACGGTGGGTATACCGAAGTGACTAATATCCACCCACCGAGGTAGTACCCTACTAAGTAGTACGTACGTAATAGGCAGTAGCTTGGTATAAGGTGGCAAGGCTGCGTGACGGGGCGATTGCGGAGCCGTGACCTCTCTCTCTCTCTCTCTCTCTCTCTCTCTCTCTCTCTCTCTCTCTCTCTCTCTCTCTCTCTCTCTCTCTCTCTCTCTCTCTCTCTCTCTCTCTCTGTTGGGCGGCCTCGTCGGTTGCTCTCTCAGAGAGCGCGACCGTTCACGTCGCTATATTTATTTCGCGTTTCCTTCCTGTCAGCTACTGCCGCGCAGCGTCCCCCGGAAGTGTCCCGTGGCTGTAACCTTTTTTCCCCTTTTTTTATTTCCTTCGTACCGATTTTTTTTATATTTTTCTCTCTCTTTTTTTCGAGAGCAGCTTCGAACCGTTAATCGTTTGTTGCTGGGGACGAATGTTGCATCCGCCAAATGTCACCCACCTACGAAACGATCTCTCGGGCTCGTTTCGATCGATCCAACTTTACAGGCGACTAGTGTCAGCCTTTCAGATAAAAACTCGTGGGAAATGGAAAATTAGTAATAGTGGAGCTTTCTGAAAGTTGGATAATTTATTTATTGCTTTTTGTTGTTATTTTGAATGAAGATATTAAGCATTCGATAAAGGCTTATATTTAATACTTTTTTCATGTCGTATTGATAAAAAAATATAAATGTGAGATTTATATTTTAATTATTTTAAATTCTTCGTATATATTTTTATATAAAATAGTATAAATATAAATACATTATCAACTTTCGATAAATTTCAGTCAAAAAACAAAAATGTACAATTATCCAATTGAAAAAAATACGTTAAATAAAAAAAAACCTATTCCTGAAAAATAGGCTCATCGCACAGCCATATCTGAAAAACGTTATCGCAACGTTCGATTTTTCATTTCCTGTACTATAAATCTGATCAAGTGCAGCCTGTCTGTCAGCCAGTAAGATACGTATGTTTCAACGTATGCAATCTCTACGTGCGCAATTAGCATACGTCGCGCTGATAGAAAACCTTGGCAAAAAAAAGAGCCAGAAAAAATTTCTGGTCGTTCGAAGACGGGTCACTCTCAGAAGCGGCAAAAATTTCAACGCGTGGCGAATCCTCGGACGTAGGTAACTCGCTGGTGAATTTCACTTCTGGATGCATCCAGGACAACGGGCAATTATTTCGAAACGCTTCATGCTCGTATCCGCTCGGTCGCGATTCGTTAAAAACCCACGAGAAAATAACAAAAAATTGCAATACGTACTTTGCTCCCGCCTGACTGAAACTGTGACAGATCGATCGTTCGGAATTACGTTCAGAGTATATACTTCCGTTGCCGTTTAAACATTGCCGTTTAAACAAACGAATTTAACATTTTTATCACGAATTCTCCATAATAATAAAATTTCAATAATAATCATAATAATAACAATATTTGATGATTATGATAATAATAACAAAAATACTAATAATAACAATATTTTAAATAATAATAATTAATGAAATAAAACAATAAAAAAGCTATTTTATTCACTAATGATTCATTGTTACAATCATAAAATAAAGTGGCTTGAAAAATAGAAATAAAACGAGATTATTATTAAACTTTAAATTCGGAAAAATAATGCCGGGTTTTCCGAGGAAACGTTGATGGAGGATTCGGAGCTTTAAAATCGGGTCTCTTGTAAGCTGACGTTGGGATATTTAGTCAGGAAAAATGGTTTTTATTTTGTCTTGCAAAAAAAAAAAGAAAAAATGAAAAGTCCCGAGTACTCGCGAGGGTCGCTAATGGGGCATTAAATAAAAATATTCATTGGCGAGAGGTAGGTATCAAGGGGATGTATACAATACGGTATATGTGCATGTATATGTGCTCACAGATACTAAGGAAGGTAGAAAATCATCGGATGTACCGTTGTCTCTCCAAAGGTCGTTGTAAACATGGGTGTAGGTTTCCACACAGTTTTACGGCCCTCCAATGCTACGAGAAAATGCGACGTTAACGTTTCACTGTAACGTCGCATTAATTCAATTTGCGAGAGCGAGAGAGAGAAAATGACTCTCCAACCCTCGAAAGCCCGATCATTTGGTCGTGAGAGGACGCACTCTTGTTCCTCTTTCACTCGATGAGCTTGTCGTACTTCCCGGATTTACCGTTGTCCGGAAAAATCCCTCGACACAATCCGCGAGCCTCGTTTCACGAGATCGTTGAAACATTGAGGCAAAGGGCGCCCCGTGCAAATCTTGAAGTATCGAGCTGCACAGTTATCGAATTCGTAATGGAGCAAAATAAATAAAGCAAAAATAAAAATGAATAAAAAATAATAAAAGCGACCAACCATATGGAGTGGACGCACTCGAACTTTTGGCTGGTTGCATCGATGTCGGAAAATCCTGTTTTTTGAACGATCAAAGCCGATCGAACCCAGTTCCATCGGAATTTTTTTGAAATTTTTCTTTTTTTTTGCAACTTTTCTTTGCTGGGGATAATTCTGGTTCTAATTCTAATTTATCAAGATTTAAAACAGTCGCAAATTTGTTTTAGAACTATTTGAGTGGATTTTTATTTATTCCCATTTATTTTTCACTGTAATTGATTTATTAATTCTTCATTCATTAATAAATCAATTTCATTAATTTATTATTATTAATTTTTCAATAAAAATCATTCGTGGTATTCCCAATCGTGATCCAATACGAATCAGTTTGTTCAAACATTTGACGAGTTTTCTTGGAGGACGCGACAAGGATTTTTCTCGAGAAAACGAGGCAAGAAATTTGCAAAAAAAAAACAAAATAAGAGCAACCAAGTGCGGTCGGTACTTTAGACTTCTAAGCAAAACAGAAAAACGTTCGAGTCCGGAGCACACGCACGTGTCAAGTCGAGCAAGAAAAAAAAAGATTTACAAAAAAAAACACAAAGCATAAATCGAGCAATTTAATATTCGAAGTCGCTTTTCTGACGTTTCCTATAATCATCAACCAACAAGTGTTATCCAATAAGTCCGAGGTTTCCGATATATCGTCACACCGCACCTCACGGATTATGACGAAATCACGCCGCGCTGAGCTTTTTTCAAAACCAGTCTTCGTTCTCTCATTTGCATAACGGGTTGTCTAGTTGCGCCGAGATATCTGCGAGTAATGCAAAATTGCACCTCGTTACGAAAAAAAGGCAAAAAGAAAAAAACTCGCTCGAAAAACGCGCGTCGAGATCGACATTGAAAAACCCAAACAAACCCAAACAAAATTTTAGGAAAAACACTGAAATGTGGAAAAAAAGAAACCTGAAATTCGAACAAATCAAAACAAACAAAAAAAATATAAAAATTAAAAACCTACGAGACTCAAGGCATTCGTGGCACCTTAAATGAGGGGAAAAGACAAATAATCCCCAGGAAAGAACGAAAATTTGTATCGATGCAGTCGCCGGTAGTTATGCACGAAAATAAAATAAGGACGGAAGAATAAAAATGGGGTTGGTAGATGAGAAGGCGGGTGGCGGTGGTGAATGGGGGAGAATAAGTCGGCCCTTATCGGCCAGCACGTCCCTGTTTGGGCCATGCATATTCAGGAGCTCACGGGTTTCCTTGTTCACTCCTTTTCTCGGTCCCTCCACCTTCTGCGTTCCATCCATACACACGTACACCGATAACGTACTGCCCTCTTGTACTTGTCGTTTTTCTTGTTTTTTTTTCTTTTTTTCTTCTTTTCTGCACTCGCCATTTCCGCGCCATCTATAAGCGGGTCTTCGATGTATTCGCGGAGTAATGCGTTTTCGTATACACGCATACGAATCCTAAAGGAGTTCGAAGGCCTGGCCATGGACTGTACTTATCAGCCCGTTCGCCATCCACTAATTTCTAGGCTCCCTCTTCTTTAATTGCAGCCCAGGAACCTCCAAGACTGCGTGGAACTTTCGTGGAACTTGGCGAAAGAAAACGAGGTGTTTTTACGTTGGAATCGATCGTGACAAAATGGCGATCTCATTGGGTAGTTGGAATCCATTGTAGGTCGTTGTGGAAAATTATCGTATCGCGTATTTGTTTGGGTTTGTTCGGGTTTGTTGTTCAGCTGGCAGCCACTCCCAACGATCAAGCTGAAATGTCATCAAGAATCAACCCAATATTGGGTATTGGAACCTCTTCCGACAAACGCCATCCTTGATAATCCCCGTAATCTGCCTGATACCAGGACAGTGGTAAAAACGTATGGATAAAGATTTGTGATTTTTTTCGAAGGTGACCCTGGACAGAAAAGTTGGCGACCCTGGGTGCCTGCCATCTGTGGCTGCTGCCGACTCGAGACACAATCGGTAGATTGAAAAGATGGGTGCGGCATGTGACATTCCTCCTCGAAGAGAGCCGCGCGATGGCATTGTTCCATGGTATCGCACACCTCGCTCACGCCTCCGTCACGTGGCCCACTATTCATCGTACGTGACTTACTCGTCCGATGTCCCGAGACTGCTATAACGAAGGTTGAACCGGCCTCAAACGTTTCTCCAATCGGCCGGTCTCCGTCTCTCTCTTTCTTTCAGACTTTTCATTCCAGTTTGAGTTACGAGTTTGTTCGGATCTGTTTGGGTTACGAGTTTGGTCATCAATTGCCAATTGATGACTGGGCTAATATCAGCAAAATTGAACAATTCTGTTTGGGTTGGGTTTGGATTTTCTCGGAGTATTCCAGAATATAAATTCACAGCAATTAACCAACGAAACCTGACCAATCCAAATGATCATCAGTATACCAAATACCCCACAATTCCTAGATCCCAAGACCCGGATTTTCCCATTTCCCATCGGGTCTTTTTCACAGGCGACTTAATCAACTCGGACGTCTCGGAAAGCTAAAAAGAAAGAGCGATCTAAAGAGAGAAAGAGGTTGGTAGGAAACGTACATAAAGAAAGCCTGGAAGCATTCGTCCAATTTGCGGTTGCCCTTAAACGACCCTTCCAATTTTTTTTGCCAGCCTATAATTCTTGCTCCGGAGTGGCCGAGCCGGTCTTTTTGCTATGTTTTTGCGATCGGCCGCGTGTTATCCGGTAACGAGTAGCCGGCTTTGGGACCTAATCAATGAGAGATAAATTCGAGCGATCTTCGAGCGAGAATGGTAGGAAAAAAGTTGAAGCACACCATCGGCCAGATAGCAGCCAGCGTTAGAAACAAATTCTGTTGGAAAAGTGTTGGTACCCCGTGTGATCGATCCTTCTCTGTGTTTGCGTTTCTTAGCTGACCGTTTCTGGTGGGGTTCCCGCTCGAGTTTCTTCGCCGACTCACCTGCCGCTCATTAGAAGCCTTATCGCTAATTAATCCGCACCGCGTCACGGCTCTCCCGTGTCGTACTTGTTCCCCCGGCGTTTCCCTCTTTTCTACCCTCCACGCACTTCCTCGACTGACGAGCGTCGCAAACCAAACCGCAAACTCCTTCACGGTGAGCCGAGCAAAGGAGTCGAGGAGGAAGGGCGGAGGGGATCTCAAGTCGTTCACGATGGAAGCCACCACCTTCGTCGTCCCCTCGACTATTATGATTATTCGAGACGTTGAGAGTTTGAGGACTGTGAAAGAGCCGGTTGATCACCGTACCTCCGGACATAATTCTCTCCGGTGTCTCTCGACTCTTTGAAAACCGTCTAGAAGGGGTTGACCCGCACGCGCAACGCTAATTATCGACCAAGGCCGTATAAAGTATCCCAAGACAGTGCCTTTCGTTGTTTTTCTTGTTGTTGTTTTTGTAATCGGTATTCATTGAGTTGCACACTGTAATCGCATCTGCTTTTTGACCAGACCGGGAAATGGGTGCACTATGGGTGATGGCGCAATAGGATTTCTGAAGCAAAAGTGACAACTGTAATATATTCGGAAGTTCACTTTGATTATCAACATGTGATATTTATATGTGAAATATTTGAAATTTTTTATATCCTGGAATCTGAACATCTGGAATACGAACCGAATCGTTTTCTCGAAGGGCCTGAATCAGACGCAAATATTCTATTGGGATTCTAACTGGAGTCCGTTATAGCTCCTGATTAGAATCCTGATTGGAATCCTATTTAACAAGCGTTACGTTCCAATTCTGGATCCGAAGTCGGACCGGATCTTTATTAGGAAAACAGGATCTTGATCCAAACGGCATCCATGACTGATCTGTACGGATCGATGCCTCAATCCTTCCAATAGAAACCATCCATTGGGTTCGAAGATGAATCAATGATGGCCGATGCACTGCCAAAATCTTCCAAAAATTCCAACATCCATCTTCCTTCCCACCCATGTCCGACTCCAACCGTTAAACGACCCGAAATTTTCCATCTGCCGACTTTCCACAGCCCAACATCCCATTTCTCTCTCTCCAAAACAGGATTACAAAAACTAAGCATTGGATACCTACAATCCTTCTTTGAGCTCAATTCCCAACTCCCTTTTGGGCTGATTAATTTACACGCACCAGAGCGCATAATCTGCGTGAAATCTTGGTTGAACCTAATAAGTTATGCGATATGGAGATGCGGATGGTGAGCGATTAGAGTCGGGGGGGGGGGGGGGGGGGGGGGCGGTGATGAGAGCAGCCCGGTCGTACTAAGTGGGTTTCCCCTCTCCTTCTTCCCCTTTCCCCTTCTGAGCTGTATCGTCATTCGTAATTCACGGCTCGTCGTGGTTCAACTCTTGCATACCGCTCAAGGAGTAGGTAAAGATAGTAGTAGGTCGCCTCGTGCGAGCTGTTACCAAAGTGCGATAGGCGAGAGTAAGAAGAAGAAGGAAAAGGATGAGAAGAGAGAGAGAGAGCACTCTCCCTCCCCACCATTCCTCGTCCTCTTCAGTGTTTACTACGTAAGTAACTATCAGCAAACATATATGTATATGTATTCACGTATACGCGTGTCCCAGGCTGGCTTTTACAAACGTAGACTCCCGCTGATGGGAACTTGTTAATTATTAAACAGGATAGGTATGTTTAATTCATGGTGTGCCCGACCCGGCTGTTTGTTTCCTTGATGCGCGAGGTATATAGTACTATAAGCTGATGGAGGGTCCAGCAATGAGAACGGCCACCCTTTACTTTCTTCCATCAACCTTTGATGACACTGGAATCAAGCTGATTCCAGATTCTTCCCATTTTTCTCTATTTTTGCTAGTCGTTGTAGTTGCTTGTTTGGTGATGGTGATTTTTGTTTGGGTTTGTTTGTTTGGGTCGAAGGAAGTTTACAGGTTGATTCCTGTAGCTTTCTCTTCGACTTTTCTGAGGCAAAGCTCTGTATAATTCTTTTTCAAAATTCTAGATAAATGTAATTGAGAAGGGTACGTAGAATTCATTTTCCTTGACTCTGATGATGGAAGGTTTCTTCAATGTCCTCAGTGTCCAATTTCCGGTATAATAAAAATCGAAACGGGTTTGATTTTTTTACAGAAAAAGGTTTCCGGATCGCTGTGTCGAGTGGTCGATTTCAGGACGTCATGTTGACCGGTCGTAACGAAAGGGATATTCCCATCTATCAGAGAAACGTCAATGGGAGTCAATTCGTGTTGGCGAGAGCCATATCGGGCCTGAAACGATTCGGTTTCTCCTGGGAATCATTCTCGTCCCCGGGACTAACCCAAACGAGATTTCATTCGGTCGAGTTCTCATTCAGATAGAAACTTGGAGTGATTATGTTTTACGATCTTCCGCGGTCTTTTTCGGACTTGGTGAGACGGCCGTCATCGCGAACGTGTGCTCGAGTAAGCGCGTACGTAAATTTACACGAGTGTATGCGGGTATGTGGAAAAATACATCGGTGAACAAGTGAGCTCGAGGGATTCGCGTTCGAACGGGTTTTTCATCGAACAGGTTCGTGTTCCACATAGAGGCATGCACAATCGACGAAACGTGTCAAGGTCGCCCCGTTTATACGCGTCAAATATGTACAGAAATATCAAAGCCGATTTTAAGCTCATTTTAACCTTTCCCGATGAGGGCAGGGCTTATTTGAGGTTTTCCTCGAGTAAGCTCTCAAAGGCAAGCCAAAAACATTAAAAAAAACGTTGTGAAAAAACAAATTAACCATAAGAAACAATTCGAGTAATTTCAAGCCCGACAGTTTTTCTTTCACTCCCTCTTTACCGCAACTTCCATCACGGATCGCAAAATTGTCAAAATGGATGCCCAGCTCAGCCCAAGTCCCGATACCCCATCGTCCACTTTTCCACCCATGGAAATTGCTTCCAACGAGTGATCGATGTACTTTTTTTTTCCTCATCGTTCGGATATATCCTCAAGAGCGTGTACGCTTCCAAGCGAGCGGATTTTTTTTTCTTTTTTTCACGAGCCGAGAGAATCCCAGTGCGGAGTAACGCAAGTAGGAAATAAACAGAGTGCTCGCCCGTGAATAATTGAATATGGTGATTCGGTCGCGATTAGCCGGAGATTATATTCAACTCGCGTTATTAGCGTTCAAGTGGCGCGCTTGCATCTGATAGAGAGACGGCGGAGAGAAGTGGGGTCGGGAGGAGGGGAAGAGGGGAAAAGGGGGAAAGGGGGCTTTCAAGAGGAAAGGGATCGGGAAGCCCGCGTGGTAAAGAGTACCGTGTGAGCATTCGTGCGCCACGCCGTATTCTCTATTCCACCTTCGCTCGTCTATGTTATATTCATTCGGCGTATATATCAGCCCTGATAGAGAAATAAACCGTATCGGCCTTGGATCTTCCGACGCGATTGGACCCGGAGATAATACGTTGCACATGTTACACACGTATTCGCTTCCTCTTCAAATACCTGGCGACTCGCGATGAGCTTTTAACACGCTAGTACATGCTTGATATAATTTTCGATCTCACGCCCCGCATTAACGCTCCTCCGATGTTTTATTCCTCCCTGGATCGTGATGATTAGAAACCTCTTTAGGCTTGCTTTTCTCGGTTTTTGTTCGATAAAAATAGTGGACTTGAATCGGGCACGTTCAGATTATTTTTGTTTTTTTTAGCGAGTTGTTGAAACGCTTAACATCGAGGGAACTCGAACAAACCCAAACTGAGGTCCAAATCAGGTCCATTCACCTTTTTTCATTTCCTACAATCGACTCGTTAAAACCTAAAAATCATAATCTAAATTACGCCGATCAAAAAACGTTCAATCCCAATTCTATCTCTTTCTCGAATCAACGACCACAGTAAGTATAAGCCTCTTCGCGACAACACGAATTTAAAAAAAAAACTCCAATTTTCCATTCCCCCAGAAACGCAATTCGGCGTCATCTCAGTGTTCGCAACGCGGCAACCCAAAACTCCATTTTGCCAAAGTTCAAGTGATTCGTTAACTTGAGTCGTTTGATTCGATCCTCCCCGCATACGCGACGAAACCCCAGCCATTAGCTTTTATCAACAAAAACGTTTGTTCTTATCTTCCCAGAACACGGTGTCCAGGGATACGAGAAATGGGCTTTGATTTTTGACAATCAATTGGCATCGGCGAAAAAGGGAATCTCGAGAAGAATTATCGTCGTATCGAATGCCAGTGACGTAAATTCGTAACGCGTGTATTCCACTGCGACAACACTTTCCGCGTATTAAGGGGGTGTTTATATATATATGTGTGTGTGTGTGGGAGTATAGGTAGAAACGTTGGGGTTTGGTGGCGGTTGGAACTAGGCAGTTGCCGGGCAGAGGGTGTTTATGGGTTTATTATACGAGTAGAAGAGTCTCGGTCCGTTTGCTTATACGAGAAAGAAGCTTCCCCCTCCCTCCCTCTGCCACCAACCCACGGTACCACAACACAATCCACAAATATCTGGGGGTTGTTGGACTGAAATGTACTATGCGGTACAGCACAGAAACTATACGGGTTGGTGTAACCGCTCCGAGGAGTTTGTCGTCTACCATGATAATACGGAGTCTGCTTGTTGAGAAGAGAACCAGAGATATGCACCACGCCCCCTCCCCTAGCCACCCTTTGGCCCAACACGTCGAGCACACAAGAATCATCCCTTCGTCCATATCTCTCTCTCTCTCTCGTTCTCTCTGTTGGTTCTTACACCCCCTCCTCTCGTCCACGAAACTGCCATCCCTATAACCCACACTCCGAGATCGTAAAAAACCGACGAAGTGAAAATAAATCTAACCCCGAGGTAAAGGACTTGGTCGAACCATTACGCCGACGAGGAGTAATAGAAACGAATGTTTGGTCGGGGATGTGAAGGAGAGGCAAAAAAGTCGACTGGTTTTTGAAGACGAGAGTTTGCTGCTTTTGAGTTATCCAGCAGTTAGGTTAGAACAATTTTCATTTCATTAGGCTAATGTATCAGTCCTATTGGGTAATCGAATAATCATTGGCTTTTCGTCCAGTTTTCCATTCGTACGTCAACAAGAAAAAACGTTGAATGTAGTCTTGCGTTATCCAATTGAACCGGAAGTACAAAGATGGAGGATGACGTGGGAGTTTGAGGTTAAAGTATACAGGGTGTCCCACGCAAGAATATCATCCGTGAAATGGGGAGTTGGGTGTGAAATTCTGAGTCGATTGATATAAGCATGTATGGTTCCCGGATCAACCCTTGAATTGTTGTTAATTTTTAAAGGCAGCCAATCAGGCGCGCCGCTTCAGCGCGCTTAGCCTCCAAATAATTATTATGTTTAGACGTTTAGTGTAATATCGCAGGTCCATGGCGATGTATTTTTATAACTTGAAGACAAATCCACAATTTAATTCGCATTGAACTCTCAATTTCTAGGGAAAAAAGTCGAAAAAAAATTCTGGAAAGATTTTTCGCATTTTCCCAGTGTAATATTGCACTTTCGGCAAAAACTCGGGTATATTCGTAATCAGCGCAAAATTTTCCATCAAATAGGCCCTTTGAAGAGTTTAAAAACGGAAAAAAATATTTTTCGACTTTCCCGGCCACTTTTCCGGAATTTGAAAAATCACGAAATTTCAAAAGGTCGTATAGAGAGCTTCATATTAGCTATGGAGATTTATTCGGTGAGTTTGGAAAAGGTTGTTGCCTGACTTAAATAATGGCGTTGGAATTATATCGATACCTCTTATAGTTTTCCCGGAATGTCCAGTTGAAAAATCGCAAAAAAAGAGGCAAAGGGGTATGTATGGAAAAATTGTCAAAAATCGATGGTCCATCTTTGAAATTCTGCAAAAAATCGAAAAATCATCGGATTTAAATAATTAAAAAAACATTTTGAAGAGAAAATCATAATGAAGAGATTGAGCACAGAGTGGAGTGCCATATGCCAAAGGGAAAAAAATTATCGATGATTTAGTGAAACATTGTATTTTCTCTAGAAATTCAAAAAAATGTTGGATTTTTAATATTTTTTTATCTGGTCCATTTCGATGTAATTTGATCCCCTGAGCACGAATCTACCATTAATTTCGCCCAAAACCCAAAATTTTCATGAAAAAAATCGTGAAAATCGTGTTTTTAGAAATTTTTTACGATTTTTTCATGATAATGATGGGTTTTGGGGGAACATTAATGGTAGATTCGTGCTCAGGGGATCAAATTACATCAAAATAGACCATTTGGAAAAATATTAAAAATCCAAAATTTTTTTGGATTTTAAGACAAAAAAAGTTTTTTCACTCAATCATTGATAACTTTTTTTCCTTTAGGATTTGGCACTCCACTCTGTGCTGAATCTCTTCGTTATGATTTTCTCTTCAAAATGCTTTTTTTATAATTAACATCCGACAATTTTTCGATTTTTTGCAGAATTTCAAAGATGGATCATCGATTTTTGCCAATTTTTCCATACATACCCCTTTGCCTCTTTTTTTGCGATTTTTCAACTGGACATTCCGGGAAAACTATAAGAGGTATCGATATGATTCCAACGCTATTATTTAAGTCAGGCAAAAACCTTTTCCAAACTCACCGAATAAATCTCCATAGCTAATATGAAGCTCTCTATACGACCTTTTGAAATTTCGTGATTTTTGATATTCTGGAAAATTGGCCGGAGAAGTCGAAAAATATTTTTTTCCGTTTTTAAACTCTTAAAAGGGTCTATTTGATCGGAAATTTTCCGCTGATTACGAATATTCCCGAGTTTTTGCCGAAAGTGCAAAATTAGACTGGAGAAATGCGAAAAATCTATCCAGAATTTTTTTTCGACATTTTTCTCTAGAAATGGAGAGTTCAATGCGAATTAAATTGTGGATTTGTCTTCAAAATATAAAAATACATCGACATGGGCCTGCGAGATGATACTAAACGTCTAAATATAATAATTATTTGGAGGCTAAGCGCGCTAAAGGGGCGCGCCTGATTGGCTGCCTTTCAAAATTAATAGCAATTCAGGGCTTGATCCGGGAACCGTAAATGCTTATATCAAACGACTCCGAATTCCACGGCCAACTCCCCATTTCACGGATGACATTGTTACGTGGGATACCCTGTATAGAGAGTAACAAGAGTGAGGGTTAAAAACTGTAGCTCTACCAGGGTTGGCTGGTGGGTGAGTTCATTGCGCGAGTCATCAGTATCCATAAGTGATGAGTTTAGCCTCCACCCCTTGGGCTGCTGGGCGATCTTTAACAAAGCCGGTCGTCGTGGGTTGGCGAAGGTCGGGTTGAGAGTACTCTAGCTAGTAGGTTGTGTTGGAAAAGGCCACCAGCTGGTGGTTGAACTCTTGGTTCTTCTTTTCTCTCTCCAGACTTGTATCTTTACGTTTTCTTCGAGTTCGCCCAGGATGTTGAAGAAAACCGCGATGGTTGACGACTTGATTCTCACTCCGGTGAGTTTCACCGGTTGGTAGGAAGGAATATATAGGTAGAAGGCAGGGTTGCGTTCACAGGCGATGAACATCCAAGCTCGCAAGCTTCCATGCGCTCGAACCACAAGTGGCGTCGGGAGTGGAAGCGACCTCACCAAAGCTGCCTGATTTTCTCGGGTCACCGTATAATCAAGCTGGAAGCGAAGCTTGGTAGGAAGGGGTGTTTGAACGGTAAAGAAGCATCAGCCTAGGATTCCAGGGTCCAATAGTGTGGGCGAGAGAAAAGCTTTCTTCCTGGCTCCGAGGAAGCCTTGAGACGACAATCCTTCAGCAACCACGGTACTTACGGCGGTCCTTCATGCGCACTGTGTAAACCGTTGGGATCCGTTGGGAACCGTCGAAAACCGTCGAGAACCGTTGAGAACCATTGGGAACCGTTAGGAACCGGATCTACTCGGCTGATGAGATATTAATGTAACCTTCGAGAAACCCCTACAACCTACAACCCGAATCGACCCAATCGTTTCTCCCTGCGACAACATCAAAACTCATCGAAGCATGATTGGGCGCTCGTGTGCTATCTATACGTGGAATAACGTTCAACCGTCATTCGAACGAAAAAAGGCAAACTCCCAATGGCGACGAAAGACCGTGACCAGCCAAGCGCAAGAAGATGACCTCCAGAGAGTCCGAAGGTTTGCCCGCAGCGAGGGATGAAACCTGGCTGGGCTGGAGGTTGGCTCGAACGCTCCGTTGTATTGGCGAAGCCAACCGGGCGAGATGGAAAAATTGCCTCGATGTAAAAACATGAGTTTCGTCCGGGTAGTCAATAAAAAAATACTAATAAAAAAAATAAGAAGAAGAAGAAATAAAAGAACGCGGCGAAGAAAGCTCTCTGGACCGCATGAACCGACGTGCTGGTATCCATTTCTGAGATCCTCAAGAGTCCCCCTGCCCCCCCAAGCTCGCCCCGAAGAAAAACACCATGACCGCATCAGCTCCAGAAGAAGGCGCCGTTCTGGGTGCTCGTAGTCGAAGGACGAACGAAAAATAATAATAAAAAAAAATAGATAGAAACGAGAAGCGCATCGAGTGGTCAGGGATCGGTAGTGGCGTCGAAACGATAGCCCAGAAGAGACCTCCGATTCGGACCCTCATCCCTCCGACGGCTGGTTCGATCGCTCGACCAATAATAAAAAAAATAAAAAAATATATATATAGGACTGCCTCGAAAGCTTTCCACAGACGGCATACCAACGCGAAGCGCGGACACGCCAGAGCGGAATTATACTCCGAGGATGCTCTTAAGTGATCGCATTTCCACATAGACGAGCTGCGCTCCCTCATCCGACCCCCCCTCCCCTCCCATCGGTCCTTCGACGATATATGAAAGACTGGCTCTTCGAAAGCTTCGCCATTCGATCCTTCCCCCTTTGAAGACTCCGAGCCACAAGCGAGGCCAAAGCCTCTGTGCCCCCCCCCCCCCCCCCCCCCCCCTCTCTTTTCAACCCCTATCGATACTTTATTCGGTATTTTTCGAGATTGCCCGTTTTCCTACCGATCTTCTTCGCAGCCTATGAAAAGCGAGGGAAAAAAATAGAAATTCAAATGAGGCTGACCATAGGAAACTTTATGAAGCAGCTTTTCTTTTTCAACCCTCGAACTGGCTGGTACACTTTATTCTACAAAATTGAATAAACTCGCTTGGATTGTTTCCACATCCTCGTTTACCAAGACAAACAAAAGTAGCCCTAGTGGAGCTCCACCGGAAGATGATCCATTCGTCATAATAGAAAAATGGCCGTGACAGCGTTATCTTGGACCATTTCCTGCAGGCAGCACGCGTTTCACTTTTCGCGAGGGTGGCTCACTTGTCACTATACATACCGGAGGTAATGATCATTATATCCCGACTGGGGTATAACCCCCGAACTTCGAGGCTCATTCGTCCCGCCTAGGGAGCAAGAGAAATGACGTAGGAAAAGGGAAAATCAAAAAAGGAGATAAAAAAAATGATGAAAAAAAAAAAAGAAACGATGGTGGTCGTAACATCCGTAGAGCAAAAGAGTGTGGGAGCGATACGGGGGATGCTGCCGATTACACCAGTGGAGTTTACACACAGAAGTGTCTACGACGAAACCTGTGTGTTGGTGACCGAACTGTGGACCGTATTAAGTCGCCTTTCTCCTTCCTATATCTGTACGAAGAAAAACAAGATGGCCGCTTGGTAGGACTCTCGTCCTCTTTCGCCTTTATGCGTCGTAATAAATGGTAATTTAAAACAGCGAGAACTAACAATTTCTTTCTTTATTTCTTTCCGTCGGCGTTCTTTCCCTCCTCCTTGAAGAGGGAGAAACTCACTGCCACTCCGTTCTCTTTACCGAAGAGGTTCACGGAGGGGGTGGGATTTTTCTCGGCTACTACGGTGGAAGAAAAACATCGAGGTGGATGGAAACTCGTGGTGGTGCATGGCATCTTTCGGATACACCTACCACGTGTGAACCATCTTACCGAAGAGGCTATGAACCACCCAGGCCACGTAATATAAAGAGATATGTACCGCGGAATAGCATTACCATTAGGTGATATAGTTTAGCACGGAACCAGATGAAATGAGATACTGCGACTGAATCATGCATGAGAGAAGGTGCGATTCACCATCATCACCGTTCTTCCCCAGCTCTCTCTCCCTCTCTTTGCCACTACCTCTATCCCTCTTTTCCTTCGACCTCCGAGAGAATCTCTTCTCTGCTTCTCTTTTCTCGACACACACGCTTCTCCACAGACATAACCAGACTCCTTCGCGTCTCGTCTTCCTTCGATACTACTCTCGCACTTTTCTCATTCGATCTTTCCCACTCCATCTGCCTCCTCCATCCCATCGGGGTGTCGTCAAACTCCAATGAGAAAAGTGAATATGCTGTAGCATTTAAATAACTCCGGACTGTGACGCTTTATTAAAAAGGATGTATTCAGCGGTTTACGACTTTCTTCAAGGTCACACCTTCGACCTTATCGAATCGGCGTTTCACGGTTTCATCAATTTAGGCAGCTGAGTTGTATCTACAGTTTGATTACTGCCGTTTGATCTTCGATCTTTTGTCAAGGTCATCGCCAGGGTGGAAAACTCGGTATTTCCCGGAAAACCCGATTTTCCATCGGAAACCCGACCTTTCTCCAGAGAACCTGATTTTTCCCGGAAAACCCTGGGAAACGGGAAAGCAAAGGTGAACGAAGAATCTCTCGGAGTTTCGTCGAGAGCGCAGAGCTATAGGGTAGTTTGCGGTGTCGGGTTTGGCATCCTGCATTTTCCGCGGCGGCGACGGAACAGTTATGCATTTATGCATTCGTATTTCCTAGGGCTCTCGGTTCTCGGCACGAAAAACCGTGAAACCCTCACACCGGCTGTAACCGTGTACGTACACCAAGCTGAGGGAGTCACCATCAGCGTCTTTCGAGTAGTTTGGCTACGAAGGAAGCCCCTTAACCGCTCGATGGGTTCCGAGGTGTGGAGAGAGGGTGCAAACTCGCCGAGGAATAATAATATACACAGGCAAAGGAGGATGAAGGGGGAGGGGGATGGTGGTGGTGAAGGAACGCAGTTTTCTGGATTTGGTGGGGACTACAAGGAAGAGGCATAAAAAAAATCTGAATACATAAAACGTAATGCAGCAAGCTTTTCCCGAGGTTTTCTTGGTGGCGGTTTATCCTACCTACGTCAGGCTGAGTTTCGCATCAGCCATCGCCTTCTCCAGCTGGTGCTTGCTGGAGACTCCAGTTGATGATTTCGCTGGAGACTCCAGGCGATGATTTTGCTGGAGTCTTCCCGATGTTCGCTCCTTAGGTTGACGGTGGCTCTTTGCGATTCGTAATATTGGTCAAGCATGAAAGATTGATGAGAATAGTGGGGTGAAGATGGAGTCCCGCTGACAATGGAGGCAAGAGGTACAAGGTGACAGGAGAGAGAGAGAGATGGAGAGAGGGAAAGTGAGAAGGACGAAAGGCGACCAGATTGATGGAAGCAGCAGGAAAGAAAAAGAGAGCAAGGAGGAAGACAGGAAGGTTGAAAGGTGGAAGGAAGGAAAGAAGGAAGGAAGGAAGGAAGGAAGGAAGGAAGGAAGGGCGCAGAGCTCTCCGTGGGCCAGAGCGGACCCGTTGCTCCGCCTATCAGTGCGCCGCCTCGCGGTGGTGAATACATTTAGCCTGGTTAGTTTACAAATGAATACAGCGATTGAAGCAACTTATAATATCAATGTACTCGGATCGTCTCGCTCTCTCCAATGAGTGAAAACGGGTCTGCCACCCCTACTGCCCCTTCGGCACACTTCCATCCTTCTCTATCCCTTTCTCAGGCGTCTTTCTAGGTTTAGCTCACAGCGGGTCTTGCACTCTCTCTCTCTCTCTCTCTCTCTCTCTCTCTCTCTCTCTCTCTCTCTCTCTCTCCCTAGGCAGGTCTACTCTCGTCCGGTCTCTCGCCCGTTCACCCACTCCCGACCCGGGCCCTCCATACAGAATGGCCATATTAACTTGATAATTAGCTCGGTTATACGACTTGCAGATGAGGAAAGACTCTCCGGGACGGACGTCGGGCTACCCCTACCTAGGGTTGAGCGTGGTGGCGTCGGCGACGACGTCGACGCCAGTTTCGCCGGCAGTGTTCCTTCCTCTGCTCTCTATGCCGAGCCCTCTCTCTCTCTCTCTCTCTCTCTCTCTCTCTCTCTCTCTCTCTCTCTCTCTCTCTCTCCCTCCCTCTGTCTTTTTCTCTCACTCGGGACTGCTCTCGCTGAATACGTTTTCGCGGATGGATATAGAGAACCCTTAGTTCTGCTCGCCCTGTCTGCGAGGACAGCCTGGTGGTCGCGCGTAACACCGGCGTTTCGTTCGCGGTCTTTATCATTCATCGACGTTTCCCAGTTTTACCTTATTTCACGAAAAAGCTCGAGAGCTCCGGGAGAAGCTTTTCCAGCCTGGTAACCTTTCCTGGAGCCTTCCTAGAGCGTCCTCGGATCCTCCCTGGAGCCTCCCTCTGTGGTAACTTGGATTCTACGCGCTCTAGGTTACGTAATTGTGTCAAACTGAGAATGAATCAACGTTGAGGACGTCTGTAGCCAACGACGCAGCGGAACATATCACCAGGGAATGTAAGTGGCCCGGCACGAGGAGGTTGCGCGCCCCGACCCCCCACCACCGATACCACCACGCGATCGGAATTGCCACGTGTCGATGACAGCTTTGGTGACATCAGGTTTGGTGTGCTCTCGTGATACCCCGTGATCCTCACAGTGATGACTCTAGAACCGAGCCAAGTGTTTGTTCATTCGTGCTGCGATACGTAACGTGTACAAACCTGATGACCCCCGTCATCAGCGACGACTGGACGCTCAACGCGATTCTGGAGATACAATAGCTGGAAATTGGAACGCGTCACGAATCGATGTTCAAACGGAACGGATCAATGAGGGGAAAAACCTGTGGAAGAAATCACCTTCGGGATAAACCCCCCGCCCCTCTGAGACGAAGCCTCTCCGGTATGCCGGAGTCTCTGTACGTGTACGTTTCGAACGGCGTGTGTAACCTGTCCTCAAAGAGATCGCGCGATGGCCTTTCGAACGATCGTACGGGAATACAAAGTACGCGACGTAGGCGCATTCCGGGAGAGGGGGGGGGGGCGTGGGGGGGGGCGGGGGGGCCGCCCCCCCCCCCCCCCCCCCCCCCCCCCCCCCCGGCCCCCTCTAACCATCGCGAACAACCGCACCCGCCGCCGCAACGGCCACCGCTCGGAATACAGAAGATGGCGGCCATATTATAAGGGGCCCCGGCTCTTTCGCTCGCTCACTCCCTCCGTCACTCTCTTTCCCACTGTTACCTCAAATCCGCTTCTTCTCTCCGATCGCAATCTTGATCCCCAAATAACGCTTCGACTGTCGGACTGCCGAGATGAAAGCTTCCGATGACTTTCCATCAGAAATCCAATCCTTTCCATCAATGATCCAATATCTGGATGTCGAAGAGCACGTATGAGGTTTAGGCTAAATGTGGTATCGATGTTGCTGGAGCTGGAGAAACGTGGAGGGATGCGGAAGATGCGGAGGGTTCCAGCTGTTGATGAGTTTTGTACCCTGACCAACTACCCGAGGGTGGGCCTGTCCAATACGTGAATTTCATGACCAAAAGATACGTCTATGTTGGTCTATCTGGAAATGGACATCGATATTGATATTGGTCTCTCGATTACAAACCCACATCAAGATTCGGAAGTGGCCGAGTGATCCTAGTTCGACATTAAAAGGAAGCACGATGGCGTCCGAGGTACGCGATAACTCTCGGGTGCGTATGACTCGATCCAACCCTCGAATGCGACTTCGATCTTCGCATCGCGTAACGAGGGATTCCATTCAACAAATTGAATGGAAGGTTTTCCCATCGCCTCCTCGAGATACCCGGGAAAACTCGAGTGGAAAAATACCACGATCGCGGGAGCACCGTAATACAGGCTGATTAGGTTAATAAAGGTTGACGGGTGATAAATTAGCCGGGTGAGGTCGTGACCCCTCCAGGAACCCGGAGATGAGCTTCGAAGAGGTCTCGCCTCGGAGCGTTTCACCGAGTTCCTCGGCACCTGTCTTTCTTCATGGTGGAGGCGTTTTTTTCTTTCTTTTTTTTCAACCCGCCAAGGGTAGAAGACCGAGGGACGATGAAAATAATGTATGCACCCTTGTTGCACGGAGAGCAAGTAGCGAAGAGGTGTACACTAGGTGCCGAGGGAAGCCCGATCGCTGTGGTGACCACCTGAAGCTGCAACGTGTACACTTCGATGCGTATAACGCATCGATCGTCGCCGGCTGCGCTCTCCGTGCCTTTCCCTTACAACCGTATAATAGCCGGCTTAATGGCTAATTCATTTAATTCAACGGTGTTCCACTGCTGTTCCCGCTACCAACGTCGAATCCCCGCGAGCCAACGTTACAGTTAGAACTTATCCGCCTCGGTATAATTCACTCGAACCAACTTCGAGTTCGTACACCACCGAGCTGATATCTCGGTACCTCAGCGGGGACCGTTATCGTCGTTCAAACAAGATTCTTTCATAATGGATGGCCAATTGAGATACAAGAGTGAGGTGTGGTGAAAAGTGTGGCTGAATCCAATTAAAGTCATTGATTTCAACTGGAAACCATCATTGGTTCCAAATGGAAATTATCATTAATTCCAATTGTAAAACATCATTGATTCAAATTGGAAAACATCATTGATTCCAATTGGAAAACATCATTGATTCCAATTAGAAAACATCATTGATTCCAATAGAAATCCACAATCGACTCCAATTACCTTCGTTTCGGTTTGTTCGGGTTCGATCAGCGTTCCTATTCGAATTTAACTGGAATTCGATGAGTTTTCGATGAGCATTTTAAATCGAGAAAAATCAAGAAAATAAAGCGAGTATTCCTCGAGTCACGGTTAATGGTACGCAGTCGCGTTATTATAGCGCGGTCGCGGTGCCGTGATTATTTTCATTACGAGAGAGCAAGCGATCGCTATCGCCTTGCGCTTCCCATAGGACTGAGCCGGGCATACCCGCTCTCCCGCGTCCGCGGAAACGCGCGCACACAACCTATCTATCTATCCTACAACCTTCTTGATGATGATACACGAAGCAACTCGAGAGCTTAGATTTCATGTTTTTTCTTAATGATTTGAGCAATTAGCCACGCTGAATGCCCTCCTGTCTTCTCAGTCCAACTGTGCTCGAGAGGTTTTCTCGCGGCAACCCGCCTCCAGCCCCTCCACCACTTGGAATCAACATTCAACGTTACCTTCAACATTACCTTTGACGAAATTCCCCCCCCCCCCCCCCCCTCTTCCCCAAACCCGAACAAACCCAAACGAAGTCCCCTCTCGCGAAAAACAATGCATTTTGGGTTAAAAACTCGAACCAAAGCGAAAAGGCCAAAAAACATACCTGATCTTTTTTTAAATTCGATTTTCTGGAAGATTAAGGATTTTTGACGTTAAATAGAATCATCGAGCTCTTTAGGTATGAATTCTGAAGCATAAGCATAAAATTTCCAAGTATAAAATTGAGCTTGACAAAAATGGAGGAGATGGCAAAAGTCGAAAAATAGACTGCACGATGGAAGAAGGAAAATAATAAATAATGAGAATAAAAAATAAATATTGATTAATATAAAATATAAATATATTTAAGAAATGAGGAAAAAAATAACATTAATAAAAACAAACGAATGAAAGCATAAAAGAATAAATTTATATACACATATATATTTTTTCTTTTTATACTTTAATTTACTTATTTCAGAATATAGAAAAATATAAAATAATTCTTTTTTAATGATAGAAAAGTAAATTCATATATTCTTATGACTTTTTTTTTACTTTTTCATTCATTTTGAACAAATGGAAACGAAGAATTCAGACAATAAAGAAATAAAGTAAAAAAAACGAAGAAAATGCAATAAGGTGTGCATTTTTGTTGCTGTTGGATATAAATAAATAAAAATAAAGAAACGCGATAAAAATCGGATCCGAAAGATTCCAACCCTCGAAGAAAGATCGAGAATAGGATTTCTCGTATCCGTGACTCAGCGGAAAGCGCAACCGCGTATTTCTCGCTCGAGATACATTGTTATGTTAAAATCGTTGATCTCCCGAAAGTCTAACAATCGTGAAACGAGGACAATAGTGAATTTCGCATTCCGCGAGGACTCCCCTTTACCCGTGGAAATTTCGTGTAGAGGGGTAGTTCTTCAAGGCACAGTGAAGAATACTCCAGCAGAGGTAAAATATTATCGGTGTGTCGCGGAAATTCTCGTGTCTCGAGGCGCCGTTGTGTCCAGACGTAACCAACCTCCAACCAACGATTGTCGTGCCCTCTCGAAACCCAATACTTTATATATAGTTATGCTGACTTTGCCAAAACCATATTTGGTTTTTTTTACCTCGATAAAAAACAGTTTTAGTTTTTTTTAACTCGAAAAAATACAGTTTTTCTTTTCTGATTGAAGAAAACGAAAAAAAAAAACAAAATTATTTGCATTTTAGCAGCATATATAATTCAAATACATTTCCTGGCAAGAAAAAAGAAGAAAAGCTGTCATATCATCAGGGATTATTTTCATAGAGTTCCCATCGTGTATCGCGATTATCGCAAAAGAATAAAAGCAACGAGAGATAGATAGATAGATATATAGAAAGAAGAACAACAACGAGCAACAACGCCAAAAAAAACGAAAAAAAAAAACGCACGTCCGCAACGTGCGCGTAAATGAAAATTTCGTGGATTTCACGTCGTTGCCTTTTCACGAGTGTGTCCGTATGTGTGGGTGGACGAGAAGGGCGGAAATAGCGGCGGAACACACGGGGTGTATTTCGGAACGAACGGGGCAACGGTGACAAGCGAAGGCTGAGAGAGAGAGAGAAAGAGAAAGAGAGAGAAAGAGAGACAGAAAGTTGGGGGGTAAAAAGCTCGAACGGGGGGTAGTCGGAGGGAGGGGGGGTAGCAAGCTGGCGGCTCGGCTGGTCTGTGCCAAGGGTATTTTCTTTTTTTTTTTAAATCCCCCCCCCCCCCCCCCCCCCCCCCCCCCCCCCCCCCCCCCCCCCCGGCCACCCCGAGCGTTCTCCCTTGCTCGCGTCCGCGTTTACTTTTATCCGACGGCGAGGACCCGTCTGTTGTTCGTTCGTTCGTTTATACTCGGAAAAAGCGAGAGCACCGAATCGAGGGGTGTGCCTGCTTTATACACTCTCGTTCTAAGTGCCTTTTACCCCGCAAACTCTTCCGTCCCTTTTTACCCCCCATCCCCCTTGGCCCGCAAGGGGGAGGAGAAAGCTTCAACCCCCAACCCAGCCAGTCTCTTCTGTCATTGCTGCTGGTTACTACGAGGAACGCTGTTTCACCCGAAACCCCATCGAATAAGGGTAATTAATAGACTCGTGAAGAACGTGGACGTATCTGAAATCCCCTAGAATTCCCCTAGAAATACCCGGGTAGGAATTTTGAGAGGGCCCCATTCAGGGCGCGTTCGGGTTACCTGAATGCCCGGGTAGGGCACTCGTAAGGCAGCCTGGCAGCGCCCTGGTAGGGAATGTAACGTTGTGTCACATATGGGCCTGATCAGAGTGCCTGATAAGGATCCGATTG